>DWNE01009394.1:0-10933 GCA_018249875.1 Cecropterus toxeus | reverse complement strand
AAGGCTGCTATGAACAGCTGTCTAAAAAGAGGGATGTTGTTTTAGGTTTGATTTAGGTAACTCAAAATTACAAATTAAATTAGTTTAGCTACGTCATAAAATAGCCCTTACAGTTGTACTAACAACTCTATGGAGACCACAAGCTCCATCCTTCACAATAAGCTTACAGGTGTGTATGAACGAATAATATTCCTCGTGGAAACACTTTACGACATTCGCAGCAGCTCGTCAGACGAAGTTTTGTTTGTCGTGGCCGTGTTTGGGTCAAGCGCCCTTACAAATTCGTGCATTTTTGACATCGTTACCCTCTCCCCGGATGTCGCGTACATATATTTGGTGTTTTTAACATTTGCCGTTATATTCTTTTGCGTTTGTTTTAATTCATACTATTCAAGAATGTGTACCTTCATATGTAGCGAACAAGGACAAATCGTATATTACGTTTATGGTGATGAGCATGTATGCAAAAATATATTTGAGCCAAGTCTACGTGACGAAAACATTGCAACTCCGTCCTCATGATCAAACACACTATACTCGCACAGTCACGTAGGCCGTTGTCCATTTCATTACAATAATACAATGAGCTTTAATACACTCAAGAGATCTTTTCTGGTTCTGGGTGTTTACGACTTTGTGTGTGTCCTTTACACTCATAATAAAGATCTTAGCGTAGATGGCAGAACGAAGATGATAGAGAACTATAAGTGTAGAAAATATTAATTATTGGCAAAAGAACTCAAACGTTACTTCTGTTAACTATTTGAACAAAAAGGTACAAACGCAATAAACCAGAATGTTTGAACACCATCAAATATGGAAAATCTGAAGCATCCGACATAAAAGCCATCCGTATCATGACTATCAAAGAAAGTTTAAACACGTATTGATGTTAACTTTATCGGCTGTAACGCGAGATACCTTTGACTATTCGATCGTTAGTTTTAAATAGTAATTAAACATGATAGGGTGCTTATTTACAGCAATTACGTTTTAATGAGTTTGCTACCGATAGGTAATCGATGAAAACGCCCAACATTCAAGTGCTATTGAGTTAATATTTTCAATGGCATTTCGTTCTGTTATAATAAATGCCAGTTAGTCGAACCCTTTATAATTCGGTACATTGGCACCACGGCCACATCTTATGTCTAATAAAGGCAGTGGTAAGTGTATTCTGATGTATTTATCTAGTTTTAACCGTCTTCAAAAAGGAGGAGGCTATCAATTCGGTTGCTTTTTTTTACGTATGTACATAGATTTCTCCAATTGTGGAACGATTTAGATTTTCTTTTGTTTCATTCGGTAGGATATACTTGCCGTTTGGTCCCATAGTCGCATAAGTCATGATCTAATAAGTAAATTCCGGGATAATGGAGAAAAATCCTGAAATATTCTCAATTACGCACATATTTAGATTAATTTGAGGTGCCTCAGTCTCTACCTAACCTCACCTAGTCAACCTACTCAGTATGTTATGATTAGGATTGGGTTTAGTATCGGCGTTTTATATATAGGATGAGTTAGGTTAGATTTTAACATAAAAGAAAACGTACCCACTATTTTCTGCGTATTGAGTCTCAACATTTACTGGATAAGACTTAAGACTCAACATTCTTTATACGTTAGTGGGTACAAGTCAACGGCCAAGTCACACAACATTAACTATAGAAATCGCAGTAAGGAACCTTAGACTTGGCACGACTTTGTCTAGATTTCATTACCTTTTAGAGATAAACAAGCAGCTCCATCAGCAGCAGCAGACTCGATTTGTTTTTGTACAGGATGTTTTTGGTGAGATATTTATTACTGTGAGAAGAACCTAGTATTCTATTCATGGGGAAATGTTCATTTGTTATAAATACGAGTATACGACCTTTTACTCGTACTTCTAATAGCTAAAAGTGTGACCAGAGTTTCCGTTCACACCTTCTGTCACTAGTTTATTCATCTTTGAATGTTGCGATGACATTACTTTGTTCGTGTGTTGTTAGTTCTTTACTTTGAATCTTCTTATTTATAACTTCACTTTAGCTAAGCATGAATTAGAAAGATGAGACACTTCTAATTTGTCAACTTTAAGCTCGAGGCAAGCTTTCGGGTTTAAAAATAGTTCCAAAATACTGCTGAGTTTTTACTTTTCTTCGCGACACTTTTGAAGATTAACTAGACTTAGAAATTAGAATTTCGTTTGTGCACCTCATCCGGTCCGGCAGTTGCCATATCACACAATGAGAATAAAAGAGACCTAATGCGATATTATGTTGATAACAGATATCAATAGCCAAGCCGTGTGGTGTGTCGAATAATACCACTCTCTCTTTATCCGTAGGTTTCTTTAGAGTTGCCTTCAAAAGGGAAGAATCCATCAAATGTGCAGAAGTGTCTTTCTATGTTACATCACCATGAACTGCCACGTTGTCTAGCCATGACGGTTCATGAGATATCGATGACAGACAGACGGACCGAAGGACGAAGAAGTCTTAGAAATAGGCTCCCGTTTTGTCCTTTGCGTAAGGAACCTTAAGAATAACTAAGTAATAACATTGGAATTAACTTCATGTGAACTTAACTTATCAATGGCTTATTTTATAAAATAAGTTCACCTTTTATTAACCGACTTCCCAAAGGAAGAGAGGTTATAATACATAAAGAAACTATACGATATGAAATACAAAAACTTTGAAAGCATGATCGAAATCCCGTGGGTCGTACTTGCCCGTTGGGTTTCGAAGATTGCGCAAAAACTTGGTTTCGCTGACGTAGGCTTAAAGACCCCTATATCTTATAGATCGTTTTACTCGACACGACAAGTTGTGGGCCCTTTATCTTATTTGATTCAGTGTGGCTGAGCAAATCGTTGGTTCTGAAAAATGTGTCAATTTAGGAATCCATCGTGTATTCACTCGTTCTATAAGGTCCTAGAACACTTTGTGGTTCGACTCGATTATCAGGTAGTAGTACCAGGGTAGTTAGACCAGAAGGTACCACCGCCACACCTATTTCTAGCATGAAGATGTTATTGCATTTCGTTAAAAGGGTGTGATTGCCGGCTTACTTATATGTATAAGGCGACCATCTCGGTCTTTGGGAGCAGCAGCGCATTGTGTTAGACTTCACATAGAACCCCTGCTATGAAGTTACTTATAGATGTGCATGGGTGGCAGTGACCGTTTATTATCAGGTGGACTGTATGCTCGTTTGCTACTTCAAACTGATAAAAAAAGACTGAGAGGACCACCGCAACACCTGTTTCTACCTTATAAGAGCAGTGTTATGCATTGCTGTGTGCTGTTGTGATGGGTGTGGTAAGGGCTATATACTTATCCGCGGCGTTCAAACTTAGTCCTCAGGGCAACTCTGTCTAACTTCAGGTAAAACTGATCTTATTTGAGGTTGATTATAGATGTCCATGGACGGCAGTGGCCACTTACCATCAGATGCACTGCAGGCTACTTCCATATTATAAAAAAATCCTGCATTATTTTAGGCACAAATTCGTTGTTACCTTAAAAAACTTCTTTAGACTAAAAGACAAGATCATTAATGGTAGAATAAGCAATCGAATTACAAGGGTTCTACCCTTAAACCTATTTCCTTTGGGCGGCGGTTTACTTTGAATCTAGCTTATCTTATAGATTTTCTACAACCCCCAATAAATAGTAATAAAAAAGGGTTTTTCAAGATATTAGGCACGTGAGCCGAAAAGTAATATAGTGTAAGTTATGTCGGTGTTTGAGAGCATACGTATATATAATAAAATGAAAGTATATTCGTCTGTATATCGCTTATACGAATATTTCGAGAAATATCTTAGAGGATTAAAAATAAGTAATAATAGGAATTTCTATTAATTTAGGATTTCGGTCAGTTTATTTGTGTCTTTGAAATCGTATTATTTAATTTATTGAAGTATATCTAATATGTTCACAAATACAGTGTTTTTAAGTTTATACGGTTCTGTAATACAGTCAGTGAATAAAGGATCACCAATAGGTACATCCGAAATGAAAAGCAAAATTACAATTTAAATTCATATGAAACTTTTGTAACATTGTTTCATCTGATCTGTGGTCTTAAAGGTGTTTTAAAATTGTTAACAGTATAAAATTTTAAATTTCATCAATTGTCAGGCAACTTTTTAAACGCGGGTGAAACCGCGGGGCACGGCTTGTAAAATATAGAGCTCACGAGCTGCCCTTCACACGTGGGCGTTAATCTTTTAGCCGGCACAATAATTTACTCGCGATATCATCAATTTCGCACATTCTATTAATTTGCTTATCTTGAAGAGGTCACGCAACTAATTTAAGGGGAGAGCACACGAGTTACTTTTATGGAACATGTGTGTATTATTATTTATGCGTGGTTATGTTGTGGGTTCCAAGCATGGATATAGCTATAGCTTTGTTTAGGATCAAAAAGTTGGCTAGTTTTTCTCCTGTCTTTATGTTAAAGACGCTTTCTACACTCATAGCCCATACTAGGATTTTCAACTGTGTCGTGGGTGCCATGAACACACAAAGACGATTACACAAACATGCAGACCCAGAACAGAAATCTAAACTCATCATTTAGATGCCTGTCTAGCCGGGGATTAAACCCGGGACCTACTCCGTTTAAACATTATTTCTAGTCTATGATGGGGGGGGGGGGGATTATATATTAAAATCATATATTTCTAGTAGGCAATTTTTTCAGAAATTTTTAGAACCAAAGAAATTTGCTATAAAGGTATGTCATGATATACACAGTTCACCATTTGAAACCAGAAGAAAGGTGTCACATCTACTTCTGTTCAATAACAATAGTAAACGCTGTTATATCTGAACTGAAGAGTGAATGAAGGAAGATGTAATCTAACTTGGAACTTCTTCGTTCCAAGTTAGATTTCAGCAGTAGCAACACTAGCAACGCATATGTAGTCGACCTCAGTTAACTAATCTTATACACATATATGAAATGAAATAAAACGTAATGTGTTTATTTTTTTAATAGGCCGGAAGCATTTACATATTGTCAGTTACAACATTTTATTTACTCTACTACCGGATTGAAACACAGCAATTGAATTCACTGAGAAGATCCGACAAACAAATTTTACGTGACTAAACTTACATCTTAGTTTTTACATAAATATGACCAAAGATTGCAACTATTTTATAATTTTGTCCAAGACGCTATTTATACAAACCAATGTTCGTATTTCCACTGGTAAGAAAGTATTTTATTACGTCAAAGCATTCGTTTTCCATTCTCACCCGACACTAACGAAAGGATTCCGACTCGTATTACTTCAATAGATTTTATTGAGACGTTTTAACTAGATTTACTTTTCTCATTGAATTGGATTTGGACACATTTATTGCGAGTCTTATGCAACGTTTGCTGAAAGAAACATTTCACGATTAAAGACAAGTCAGTAGGTACAGATTAAGATTTTTTTTTATAAAAGTAAAGCAGCAAACGAGCCTGCAGCCTGTCTTTGATAAGTAATCCGTACCACCCGTGGACATCTTCATACAAAACAAGGATTCTATTTGAAGTCAATCACATACGCGTTGCCAATTCCGAGAAGTAAAATGGTCGCCTTTATTTAATTTATTTGCATTATAAACTTACTCTTAAAATCTAAGCTTTCTACGCTCAAAGCCCCAAATTAGGATTTTCTTCTGTAACGTGGGTGCCATAAACACACACAATGACGAATAGACGACAACTCAGACCCAGAACAGAAATGTAAATTCATCATTCAGATAGATAGATCTGTCTGGCCGGGGATCGAACCCGGAACGCACTGCGTGTCAGACCGGTATCATAACCACTCCGCCATGCGGGTCGTCTTCACGGTTTAGTTTTATATTCCAAATATAATTATGTCAAAGTCCATGAAAGTAAAAGTCAATATATTTTACTCCCAAGACAGTTTTAATAGTCTTAAGTGATTAAAATTTAAATATTATGGGCGTATTTGCTGTCGTAACTGTAAAAATATCACCCATGTATCACTTTCAAAGAGCTTAAAATGTAGCACAAATTGCACTTATCAAGTTTGAGAGATAGGGCTCCCTGCAATGGCTGTAATAAAATGTTAGAAAGCCAAGTTAAAAAATAAAAACGAATGAGACAGTGGAATAAAATAAGTATTTTAATTTTACAATAAAGCTCATTTTAACAACCGTAAAATTGTATTTTTACACAATCTTCGGACTAAGTTGTGACGAGATTGCTAATGTTTTCTTTTAAACTTTACCACGTTGTTACGATTTTACCGCGAAACATCGCCCCGGGCGACACGGCCCTTGTACCTTGATCTTAACTGCCTTTCAGAGCTAATTAACTTACAGGACGCATAGTCTCTTACGTAGATATTACTGTAATTAATAGTTAATCTCTTATGAAGGTAATGTACCTTCAGAAAATTAGTAGTAAATGTTACGATGCTTTATTAACGTTTTATCTCAAGATGTAATATGTAGTAGATATATTACATGTTAGCTTGTGGCAAAAATGGTGAAACATATCACAATTTACAATTTATCAGTGCTCCCATAGGCCTACTCAAAATGAATACATTACATTTCATTTTATTTCATTTCATGTAAACCATCTATCACTACATTTCTCAATCTGTGATAAAATTCTAGGATCTTGTTCTATATTTAAAATATTACAGATATTCATGGCAGGTACCACTAAATATCAGGTCTCACTTAATGTAAAGTGAGATAAAAGCTATTTGAAGGATTAATTTATTAAAACAAATAACTTATTCCCTTGGCTCCGCCTGCTACGGTCACGTTTATCACGGTAATGTGTATCCCATGTGTAAATTTCCGTCATAAAAATCTGTGTGCGAAGTTTCTGCAAAATCCTCCCAATAGTATTTTTGTGAAAGAGTAACAAACACAAATTTTCGCAGATCATAATATTAATACGATAAGATTGTCAAACACTTCAAAAATGGAATGAATTTCATGCAGCAATTGCCAAGTTGTTATAAAAAAAATTATAAACAATTACCTTTTTTTGTTTCAGGTAAGCCAAGTTCAGATAGCCGTTTAAATAAGGTTTGTACGTCTGCCGCAGGAGTTGTGAACTATTAGCAGAACTTGGCCGTGTAATTACAACTTTTGGGACTGATGTTTTAAGGTATGATCCTGTTCTGGGCATACCAATTTAATTGTGGCAGTGTATTAGGAAAATTACATTTAGTGATCAAGGCATCAAAAGAACATCGTGTTAATATGTTAACATGGTTGTTCTTTTGGATGTGAAATGTCAAAGATGTAAGAAAAAGATTTAGGAAGAAAAAAACATTCAGTGAAATAAATTTAAAGCGTTGAATTCAATTAAATTAACGGTATTATTTTTATATCAGAAAAGCAATGGCTTTTATGATAATATATGATATAAAAATAAAACTTTATTAACTATAGAAACATTTTGTTTGACTTTAGCAATATCTTTGCAGCCTTTGTTTGAAAAGATAGCGTTGACGTTCTTTTTATAATCTCATATCGTGGGATATATCTTTATCTTTTATGTCATACTTTCCCTTATGAGCTGTAAAAGTTAAGGAGCACTTAAGTTGAAAGAATAGCAGTTTGAAAACTTGTTACAACCGGACAAAGTTGTTACGATAGACGCCGTCTTACTTGATTGTAAAAGATTTTGAACTTGTAAGTATTTTTACATTTTATATTTACTCGGCTGTAACCAAGAGGGGTACTTAATTGAAGTATGATAAAAATGTTGGTCTCTTAAAACTTTTTAGATACCTTCTATCTTAATAAACTTTTAATAAGATCTTGTTCTTGACTTAATAAGATCTGTGTTTCTAAGTTTTCTACATGCGTAAATGTGTATATCATGAAAAGAGACACTCACGCACTCATGCATACTGTCAAGTTAGAATTAGTATGATTCGCCCAAGGAGACACACACACACGCTTTCTACACTCCTAGCCCCACACTAGGATTTTCTCCTGTGTCGTGGGCGCCATGGACACACAAAGACGAATACACAAACACCTCGACCCAGAACAGAAATCTAAACTCGTCATTCAAATTTCTGTCTGACCGGGAATCGAACCCGGGACCCACTGCGGAGACAATCCTAGACCTCGGGAGTCTATCTGTAGTTGATTCAGATTTTGAACCCCTTACAGATGTTAATGGACGGTAGGGACTAATTACCATCAGATGTAGAATTATTTTCATTTGCTATTTCAAATTTATAAAAAAAAACATACATGCATACATATCGTACACGAGAAAACTGGAAACGAATATCTGAATATAAAGTTTTCTTCGCTTTATCGGGAATCGCATTCGGAGTATTCTGTATTCACATTAGAGTGAAATTATATATGACATCGAAGTAAAAAATACTCTGCAACTCGTAGAAGTTAGGAAAAGCAAACGAACGATCTTTGATAAATATATCGTTGACGGATATTATAATATTTTTGATCAAATTTCAAAGGTAAATGTATATTTTGGTGTACATTTCCAAAGGAATATCGTCAATAATATAAATTTAAAAGCAAGAACTTTGCTCGACGGTTGTTGATTTTAGAAAATTCAAATCTTTATCGCAAACATCAAAGGGAATTGAAGATCTCGATAGCGATCCGTTTCGAATCGTTATCAAAACAAATATATTCTTCAGCCGTTCGTTAAATCCAATACTGTTAATCCGATTGAGCGGATTGTAATCGGAATAGGAATTAAATCGAGCAAATCGTGACTTATCACTCCGTTTCCAGCGTTCCAGTTTCGATATAAAATTCCTTTAGGTCAAACAATGGTTGATCTTACATAAGAATACTGATTCAAAAAAGTTAACTGTTAGTGTCATAAGCGAAAAATTCGATGTAAATGCAGTTTAAATTTTTTTGACGACCTCCGTGGCGGAGCGGTTACCATATCGGTCTGACACGTAGTGAGTTCCGAGTTCTATCCTCAGACAGACATCTAAATGATGATTTTCATTTTTTGTTCTGGGTCTGGGTGTTCGTCGTATTTATGCGTATCCATGGCATCCATGATGCAGGAGATAATCTGAGTGTGAGGCTGTAAATGTAGGGAGCGTTAATAGTTATTGCAAATGTTAGTCTTTAAAAACAAAAAAGACTCCAAACAAGGTTTGAAATAGCTTTCCGATCTTATAATAATGAAACCTAGAGTAAATAAGTCCATGCTAACACAAGTAACAGAAGAGGAGACTTCTGACACTGAGTGTTCACAGAAGTATCTATAGATTTGAGTTTCTATAGTCTGAAAGCAAACGGACTCGTCTATTGTTCGAGCTTAATCCGATTGAACAAGTCTTCCGGAGGAATTGGAATTGAACGGGAACATGACAGCTTATCTGTGTTTTTTCGACGTAGTTCTGTAAGATATCTAAAACATAACTACGTCGTAAGATGAGGATTTAATTCTTTAAAGTTTTACCGAAGACCAGTGACAATATGACCCGCTTTCTTTCTGTAGAAAGAGTTTTACGAATTATTAGGAATAATTCGTGTCCAGATTTGTGACAAATGTGAAATATGTACTGCGTATTTTCCCAACGATTAATGAATAACTTTGTATAAAAGGTAAAGTGTCTCATGGTTTATTTTAATTTACACACTTCATAAATTCAATTTAATTTTTAAATAGTATTGTAAATAATAAAAAGTGTAGGACCTTTTCCAATCCTACTATCAATTTGGTCTAAAAACAAATTTTCCTATCGTCGAGTAAATGATATTGAATACTTTATTATCACTTACAATAGTACTTTAAACATATAAAGACAGATTGTTTCAGTACTTATCTTGAAAAGCAGTCGGCCACTTGGTCCCACGCGTGTGCCAATCTCAGAATCAAAATGGAGACAAATGTGGGAAACAGAAGCGGATAAACTAAAGCCTTATATCGGAGCTCGGAGGAGATTTATCGACGGTGGTTCGGCACCCTCAGCTTAGGGCTGTCACCGGTGTTTTGAGTCAGCACAGCTGATATACCGTTTTGTATGCGAAAATACATCTTATTGTTGTATGACAAGTTTTATTGCGTTTACGATACTTTTTTTAAGATAAATACTAGCTTGCTTTCGTGTTTCCATCTACTTCGGTCATAAGTATGAGTATTCTATGTGTTAATCTGAGAAATAAATTATATATGTGCCGAATATCAGCGAAATCCGACCCAGTTGGACGAATTTTTTTGTAAAATAGATACAAACCGACATTTTTTAAATTACGAGGAAATGTTCATTTTTGTTAATTTGTGTATAGTTTAGTTGATATTAATATTCTTCTTAAAATTATCCGCTGTAATCATAAATACCGTTTGATATCATAACGTAACTTTGGACAATAAGTATTAGCAAACTGTCTCCAAAGAAAGCCTTTGCATAAAAATATTGTATTTCACTTATTCAATGAAATATTCAGTTGCTAAAGTTATTACCAAAACTAAAGAAATCATTTAGCTGTTCAGTTCTATGGTTATTACCTAATTTTAAATTTTCTAGAACATAGGTTTTCAAAAAATCAGTTTCGAAATACCCAATAAAGCGGTAGTGGGTTCTATTTTATGGTCGACATAATCCTCTAAGCTCTAAGGCATCTCTCGAGATTTCGATCACACCTTCATCCCCTCGAAATAGCCGAACCCTTTTAGTCGTAAAAAATAAGGTTCACATATTTTACATAGTAATAAAACATTTCCAGACTATACTCAATTACTCATCTATAAAAAATCTACATAACCTAAGATTTTAAAATTAGACATTTTAGACATAAAACAGACTACCCATTTCCGCGATAACTATAGGAGAATACAATCAGGTGCTATCAATCATTTGCCAGGTGGTAGAACCAATGTAGTTCGACCGGGGAAGTGCCACCGCCACACCTATTTCTAGCGTGAAGCAGTT
>DWNE01009393.1:0-10933 GCA_018249875.1 Cecropterus toxeus | reverse complement strand
TGATAACAAACGTGTGCACTCGAAGGCGTACGTGATACAACTGTCCGGTCCGGTCGTGTGTAGGGAGAATGGATTTGGCAGGCGGATTTGGTCCGCCGTACCAAATCCGAACGTGTGTTACTACAGATAGAGAAGCCATCATGCAAAAGAAAAAAAAAATAACTACAGTCTAGCTGGAAAAACTGGGACTGGCTTAGTGATTAAATATTAACTATCTGGGTATTTTACAGAAAATCTTCAAACTACTGGATAGTTTATTTTATTTTCCAGACAAATATAGTTATATACCAAAAAGAAAAGAAAAATATGCTCATCGTTTATTGTCAATTTTTAATCCAAAATCAGTCTTACTGAAACAGCTAAAATAATATGAGGCCGAAAAGCAATAATTGACATCCATTTTCATTTTTGAAGAATAAACAAAAATGTCAATTTTGTCATTTGTCAGATAAATGTCATTATGTCATCATTAGAAAATTAGACATTTTTAGTAGTACTGATTGTCAACATATGATCTTTTCAAAGTAATAGTTTTGAATTGTTTTAGTTACATTTGTTGTATTCAAAGATATTATCGTTTTGTCGACTTAAAGAAAACAATAGAAAGTGTTCATTTCCTCTGTCTGTAACATTTTATAAAACTCGGTCAGAATGACAATGGGTGATGAACTGCCTGTCACTTCCTTAGTTTTGCCAGTTCTTATACGTCCTGTTTTAACTCAGGTAATTTATTATTTATTTTTAAGATCTTCACGATAGTTAACTTCTTATCCTATTTTAACGAAAATGTATAAATGATTACAAGATATTTCCGGTTGTCCTAAAATTGACTAAAATCTCTACGCATAGTGTTATCTGTTTTGAAGCAAAGATATGTGAAGTAGGAGTAACTTGAAGAGTCCTCCTTTAGGATGGGGTGAGAAAAAAAATCTGTGACTAACGAATTTTCTTTTTTCGCCTTTGTTGGACTCTCCCCTTATCAGAGCTACAACTATGCCCATGTTTGATGTAGCTGTTATCAGTTTAATGTAAGTTAAATGTGTCATTCCAATGTCTCTCCACAATTCGACACTTATTGTTGTTGTCAAACCATTATTACTCTACTAATGAGGATCTCCTCTTCAATTTAGAGAGCTTTGATAGTCAACCATGCTGGCCAAGTATAAGCTGGTAGACTTTACACAGCCTTGAGGACTTCTTTAAAGAATTTTACAGTTTGTAGGTTTCCTAACATTTTCCTTCACTTGTAAATTAGTGGCAATTAATTTCTAATATTACATCTTACAGCTAGAGAAATATGATTTGGGTGCATCCCAAACCTTGCGTGCTGCTCTCACTAAGGCAGAAGCAGCGGTCCCCGGGCTGAACTATGATCTAGTGGCAGGCATTATGCGGCGTGCAGATATACCTGTTAACATGAACGAGAGCTTGCTGCGTCTTCAAGGAACTCTTACTGAAGCTGAATGTAAATTATTTCTAATTGTGCAAATAGTTATATTCGTTTAAATCTCATAAGAGATGATTCTATTTTTTAAATATTTGAATTCTTTGTGTTTGTTACATTCCATATTTACTTTAGTTGTAGTTAGCTTCTATTGTTATTAGTCATTTATCTAATTTGGTGGTATTTATTTGAAATCATATGTGGCATATAAATAAAGAACTACCTCATAGGAATCCAGATGGTATTATTATTAAGGAAATATATAAGAATAATGTATATATATTTAAAACATTTATTGATAGAAAATATGTAACAGGTGCTGATTTGAGATTGAACCGATCAGAGGAGGCTTTCCAGGAACTGAACAAGAAATCCTCTGCTTTAAAAAAGATCCTGAGCAGAATACCTGATGAAATTACTGATAGAAAAACTTTTCTGGAAACTATCAAGTATGTAGATTTAAAATTAATATTTTTTTATTGCAGATTACTATGAATATACAACAAATTAATTATTCTTCTTCCATTGCAAGTTTAGTAAAAAAGTGGTATTCTTTTTAAATTATGCTAGTATTTTTCTTTTCTTTCACAGTACCTAATAATGGACGACAAATTGTAATTTCTTAATTTTGCTACATACTTGTGCTATAAAATAGTCAATTTATATTAAATTTTCATTGAGTTTATTCATATTGAATTAATGGTCATTTATATAGTGGACTAATTGTATTATGAATTACAATTTTTTTTAGAGAAATTGCTTCAGCAATCAAGAAACTGCTGGATGCAGTGAACGAGGTGTCCACATACACTCCTGGACCAGGCAAGCAGGCCTTGGAACAGAGGAAAAGAGAGTTTGTCAAATATTCAAAGAGATTCTCTAATACTCTCAAAGAGTACTTCAAAGAGGGACAGTAAGTACAAAATGTTATTTCCTACAATAAAAACTACTTCCTACTTTAAAGACCAAATATGTGCAATATTTGACCTTTTTAATGCGAATATGAATTATATACTACACAAGACACTTAATTTCTTAAACCAGTCTAAGTAGCTAACGAGATTCTAGTTTATATAGCTTGCAAAATTTCCATTATATAATGTAACCTCAATTCTAAATACAGAAATTCAAGACAAAATGTTACATGTGTAACAAATAAGTTCTTGAACTGTTAATTATACATTGTTGTTAAACGTGTTTCATTTGGTCAGTTCATTTGTAAATTTTCTTTTTAATGACTGATGTGGCAATGCAATCTCCATTTGGCCTGACAGCAGCGAGTTCCTTTTCTAGCCAGATAGATAACTGAATGATGACTTCAGATTTTTAGTGTGGGGTATAAGTTTAGAAAATGGAAATAATTTTGTTAAGAGAATCATGTTTAATCAAATTGTGTTTTTTTTTTTTATATTGATCACATTCTATTTGGTTTTTTGTGTTTTAAGCACAGTCTAATTATGAAGTCATCACTAATGAAATTTTAGCATTTTAATTATCTGCATCATCAAATTAATCACTTATTTTAATTATCTCATGATCATTAAGTTCCATTATGTATGACCAATATGATTGCTATTAACATTTTACTTTTGTTTTAGGGCCAATGCAGTGTTTGTGAGTGCACTCTACTTGATACATCAAACTAACCAAATCCTGTACACTGTTAAAAACAAGTCTGAATGAATTGTTTTTTATCACTGAGTTTATTAAATTTAAAATAAGTATGTCTAAGAATTAACATAAAAGAGCTTTTCATTGTTGTTACATTGCTATATTGTAGTGATAATGGAGAATAATATTGAACAATGAATTGTTTTCAAAATCTAGGCACCATAATTACTATATTGTAACATAAAAATAAAAGAGTTTATCCTTCCGTATTAAATCCTAGTGTAACTATGAATTGCATATTTGTAAGATACATTATATGTTATACTAATTTTTTTGTTTATTGTATGTTTAATTCTTTTCATTTATTGATGGATTGTACATTATAGTTGATAAATATGTCATATAATATAGTATTAAAATGTATCCTCATTTTTATTATTTATCGTTTATCTATTTTGTTCATTTCTTATATTATTCCACATATTTTTGTACACAGTTCACGCGAATTCGAGTTATATTTGCGTAAAGCTTAGTATATTACCCCTATGCTCCTATACCTCCTTGCAAGTATATTTGTTCTAAGTTTCATCAAAGGTCACAGCCGTTGGCAAATTTAGTGCAACTTCTGTAGACTTCATAAGGCATCGTTTTATTTTGAGACACACAAAGGATTCCAATATATGAAACATAAAATGTTCATACTGTTAATATTGAATTATGTAGATTACGCATTTAGGTACATATTCCCAACTAATTTTAATCACTGTGTATCATATTTCTGCCACATTCTTAATAGTTCACTGCACCATTCTAACTAGCTATTGCCCGCGACTTTACGCGACGGCATCTATCATAACATGAACTAAAATTAACCAATTGTTGAAGTTTTATGCTTTAGTAGTTTGGGTTTCGCGGTGATTAGGCAAATACATTAGCTATAAATCTATACCTATGTTATCGACTTCTAGCCGTAAGATGTTACAAAATGCAGTCCCCTTATGTTGCATGTACGTATGTATGTACGTTAACTTATAGGTTGAGCTTATTTGTGGTGTCATCAAAGTATTTCTATATATAAGGCTCAGAGAAAGTAATCACACGGGTTTTGATTTGTTAATGTAATGACCAAATGACTATTGGTCATGGAGGAAAGCAGTATAGGCAAAACAACTTGGAGGATTTCGTTCGTATGCTTCTAATCAGAGGCGTACGTGTGTGGGGTGGTCTGCCCTGGGTTAAGTTACTTTGTTTTCACAAAATTGTACAAATCTTAGTAAATATTCAGTAATAATTGAATCAGTGACAAAATTTGATGTTTTCCTCTTTTTCGTATTGAAAAGTACATAAGTTAGTTTACCCCACTTTTTGTTTCTACGCTTTACTGAAAAAAATAACTTATTTTATTTACTGTTTAATTCTGAAGGCTTACTGCATTCGACATTTTTCGAGAAACTTTTACATTATTCCCAATAGGTACTGCATTCATGTCTACCAAAGTTTAAAAGTGGAACTTAATAAACGTTTATTTTTTATTCAGTTTTGTAAAATGTATAATTCATTTTCAGTATGCTAACGGAACGATTGCTAGTCATTTAAACATCTGCTTGCCTGCAGTATCGTCCAGACATCGATTAAAAATATCGCGTCTGTAAGCTATATTTGCTGTTGATAGACGTCTGTCTGTAATAAATACATTTCCAATCCAGTGATGTCATAACGTATAAGTTTCTTAGATCAGCTAGCCCGCGTTTCTAACCACGTTGTTTCTACCTTTGTCGTGGTCGGGGCGGGGAGGACTAAGAGTAATGTAGAATTTTTAGCGCACCTAAGCGCGGTCCATCCATCCCAGTTAGTCCTTTTTTCGAGGGTGAAACCTTCAAAAGGTACCCGCCGCCGTGGGAGCGACGCTGGGTTATGTGATATTTTTACCGCATTAACCAAGGTGGCCGTCCTCAGCGCTGTGTGGAGGACTCCGGGATCTCTAACGGAACGCAACCGGAGTCATCCAAGCGCGATGACCTTTTCTGGCTCTTCTCCGTTGAGCATCAGCGCTCACCGTGCTTTCAGGTATTTACGACGGCATGCGACTACACATGCCGCCGTCTTTCCCGGGGTCACTTCACTGGACAGTTCGAGCTCTCACTGTTGCCGCCCGCAACCCCGGAAGCCCCCTTTTAGTCGCCTCTTATGACCGGGACCAGAATAGGATAGTCCCTGACAGGGACTATCAATACCAGTCCTAGAGAGTTATTATGCTTAGTACCTTCGGGTACTTACGACGATACGTAGCGACACATACGGTCTCTCGTTCATTCTGGGTTTGAGCTCTCACTTTTCCCGTCTTCAAACCCGAAACCTCTCGCCTCGTACGTACTTTATGTGATATTGTTGCTCTATTCTGGCGAACAGACTATAGGGAAATATGTTACCTAATATTACCTAGTGCATTAATTCAATCTTACAATAGCCCTGAGAAGTATGCTGGACATTTGCCTACCTGTTTGACGACTCACGTGGCGGAGAGGTTACCATGCCGGTCTGACGCGCAGTGGGTTCCGGGTTTGATCCCCGGTCGAACAGACATTTAAATGTTGAATTTAGATGTTCGATGTGATTTTCTGGGTCTGGGTGTTTGTGTGTTCGTGTTTGTGTGTGTGGTGCCCACGACACAGGAGAAAATCCTACTGTGGGGCTATGAGTGTAGAAAGCGTGTGTGTTTTTAAAAAGCGTGTGTTGGTGACTGAAGTTGGTATATGAACAGCTTAATAGGAATTGTCCGTTTCCTGAATTTATTTCCATCGTTAACTTTTAAAACATTTACATGAATAGCGAGCTCGATGCTAATAAGTTCAGTGGGATATTTTTTTTCTCGAGGAGGAAACACTGCTCCGTCTAGTCTTTGCGACGGTATGCGACCACACATACCGCCGCCCTTCCCGGGGTCACCTGATTGGACGGTTTGAGCTCCCACTCTTGCCTCCTGCAATCCTGAAAGCTCCCTTTTAGTCGCTTCTTACGACAGGGGTTCCCGTAGCCGTATAGCCGTCCCGGTACTACAGGGACATACGGTACAACACATTAGGTATGCCTTGAACGTTCTACTTGTACCTACGTTTTTTAATATCAGAATACAGATTGGTGGATTTTTCTATAGGTATTGTAAAAATCGTGATGTCTATTTTAAGCCTTGATCTCAACATTTTGCGTTTTATAAAATGAAAAATTTTAAGTGGTAGATAACTTGACTTTGTAATTTTACGTAGTGTTATCATATTATAAGAAATAAATTAGATATTGCCTATTCGAATTATGTGAAACAACTACCTAACTACCTACACGCCAATCAGTATGAGGAGATAAAAATCATTTTTTATGATTGAAGTAACCTATTATGCGATAAGTCCGATAAGGAAATAAAATATTTCACTGTCTTGGACCAAAAACTATCTACAAATATTATTATTAGTAATTATTCTCGGGTAGGTCACTAAAATAAATAATATGAAATAAATCTACAACGCCGTACTTCTTTATTGCTTTGATATAAATACAGGCGTTTATTTGTATTCCCTTAGAATGCTGGAAATACACGTTCATGGGAAAAATAAGCAAGGTGTTTTTAGACAGCTTGGGATTACTGGTGTATTTCAAGGGAAAGAGTTTAGTAAATGAATTTCGTGACTGCATTGACGTGGGTCATGAAGCCTGCGTTGTGATTCGTCTCGTCGTGCGACAGCGGACAATGGCTGGTCGTGCCTCTTGCCCTCGACGCGTCTCAGTTATTCCTGCCCGTGACACTTGACACGGGAATCCACGGTCCACGACCTCACATATTTCCGCGTACACGTTTTTTACTTCATTCAATCGAAGATGACTATTGGTTCAAACAGCGATTCATGAGGGCGTTAATTTACTTTTTTACTTTTTTAATCTTCGAGTTATTCTCAGCATCCAATTATTATTAAACAATTATTTGAATTTTTACACGTGTCACAACATTTATTTTAGGGATATATTAGGATTTTCGTGAGGCGTGCTTATTGTTATTATAAATGTGACGCTGTTGTACCTAGGTAGGTACTTAGGTATTTTTTTCGTAAAGTCGTATTATCAGTCTGCTCTTTGAAAAATAGGTCCCGTGTCGGATATCGTTAATGGTAAGAATTTTAGACTTCTCATACCTATTGACTTTATAATATGATCAAATCATAATCATATCCGGTGTTTCTGAAAAAATATTTGCGTCCAGTACATAAATGAGTTTATCATCAACGTTTTAAGTGAACAGCATAATGGGGTTTTAAACTACCTTAACGCTTTAATAATAATCTCCCTATTTTTAATTATGTAGAAATAGTTATATTCTTATTTTTCTATATTAATGAAATGGTTTTCGAATGTGCATTTAATCTGATAATACGTGTCCACAGCTTGTGAGCAAAAACCTTAAATAAAACAAATGTTTGTCACTTACAGCCACAGCTGGTTTGATAGGTTGTAAAAACCAGCCCATTCATACAATAGGTCACTTTCTTTCCGGATCAAATACGAACGTTCGTCTTATGACACCGAATCTTAACAATGAGTCAATCATGCGGATCAGTTAAAATATTCATAGCTTTAAAGCGGAGGCGTAATCGATTTTAACTTCGGCGCGTCAGTCCTGTACCGGCGCCGAGCAGATGAAAGCGCGTGATATGTTCACATTTATGGTAGGTACCAATGATTGTACTACCATACAATGCCATTTCTCTGTAACGTTACCTTTATATGTATGCCTTACACAATAAACGAACATTAATTGTCTCTTATATTTTTCTCACGGCGCCGTGTCGTTTGGCACGCAGTCCAATAATGTAAATATTAATTCATAGTAGCTGTGGTGCCTATTCTTCTGGTCTCATTATTATTGGTAGAAACTTATCATGTGATAGACTAATAGATAGTCATTGCGGCTATACCGCTTATTAAAATCTGCACGATAGTCTGCGAAATACCTTTGTAAGTTTACTGCTGGACCCCAACATAGTTAGATATTTAGGTACTATATACAGAATTATTAAGTTATTATTTAGTTTATTTTTAGCTAAGTATTTAGTATTTAGTTAATTTTTAATAGTTTGTAGTAGGTATATTAGTAGGTACATACGATGTGAGCACACGTTCGGATTCCGTCCGGATGAGATGTATTATTCCCGGATAAACGAATCTGCATCTTCAGGTATGTTCAGTGGGCGGCCATGTATACTAACTTCCTACCCAGGACCGCTCGTCGGGTGGTTACTTACGGATGGTGCTTCCACTTGACTTATAACAGGCAGGAAATATCGTGGCACTATTCTGGTCAAGAGCTATAGAGACACATATGAGTGTGTATACAATTATACATGTACACTTCCATCCATTCATCAGACTTGAGAGGTTCACTGCTGGATATGGGTCTCCCCTGATGGCGCCACTTCAACAGGTCCTGTGCCTTCTGAATCTAACAAACTTAAGAAGACAGGGGCAAAACCGTTGTATTCAGTAGTCTACACTTACTCTTGTATAAAGTCAGTAAAACAAATGGTGATATTTACGATAACAGGAAGTTCTGTATGTACTGGAATATATAAATCGCAGAAAAAGATCATATATGGATGGCATACAAAACAAGAAAAATGCTCATTGAAGGAAAACGATCGTTCAACTAGGCCTCAGTATTTATTTGACTTCACTTACCTAAGGATGCGTATTGTGCATTGGTATCTTACAATTTTTTTTTAGTTTTTGAAATTGCTTTGTATATCTATTTGGCATTTCATGTAGGTCATAATAAATCTAATTAAGGACATGCGGTGTGGTAAACTATAGACAATATTATTTATTATTTGTTACAAGAGACGTAGTCTTAGCTTATGTAGGTATTATTGTATAATGAGATAATGATGAGGTTTATATATAGCTGAAAATTAAACATCTGTGTATATTAAAACGCATTTAAAAGTTTTAAAGTAGGTATGTCTATATTTACTACAAGCAGATTTAACTAGTTAATGCATTCCTGAAACAAATATTATTTTGTTAATTATGAAAATAAGTACTATAAATATAAATATATTAATTTTATAGCCTTATAATATCTATATAAATAATACCTAAACCGGTTGTAAGTATCAAAACCCTAATACTAATGTTGTGAATAAATGGCCGTAGTGAAGTACCATTTGTAACCATTTACGAATTAGCATGGTAGACTTTAGAAAAAGCTAGTTGACGATGCAACACATTTTGAATGTATGGCTGAGGAGCATCCCGTAATTGTTGCACATCAATCTCCGTTCCTCGTTGCAAAAACAAAGCATTTGTTATTGAAGATATTATCATTCGGTAACCGAAACTGTTATCGTGATTTATACTGACGATTCGAATCGTAACATTATACACATCGATGCATGAAAGTTCAACGGCGAGTTTGCTTAATTCAGAATGGACTGGCTAATTATTGGGGGCATCTTGATGTTTATAGATATCTGAATAATATTCAAGCATTGGTTTTTGTGCCATGTTTACCTGTTTCCTTGGAAGGTACTTTATAAATTAACATGAGCTTACTTCAACCAAAAAAATTCGAGTATACCAGCATTTCATCTACATATCATAACTCTAGGCACTGTCATGATTTATCTACACCCATGGAACATTTCATTTACCTTACAATAGTTACTTATGTGCTTATTTATGTGACAATATTTTACCTAGAAATTTAACAAGGTATACTCACAATTTTAACATAATTTTAACATTAAGTTAAAATGTATTGTCAAAAATACATTTATTTCTGAAGGATGATTTGGGCCAGATGTATGCGTAATTATTCGCATACATTTAGATTTCCGGTTACACATGATCGTCTAGAAAAATATTGTAGACTTTGTTCGGCAGTCACATATATTTCCCTAAATGTTTTCAGAACTGACAAATCTCCATGTTTCAGGAGACAGATGTGGATGAAAAGTAGACGTTATAGCAACCCGTGTAATATTATGTGTGATAAAATATTAATGGAGCATCTGCTGGCGTCGGACTGCGCGTCGGTGTGGGACGCATATGCAATGGCGTCTCCGCACGAAGATCGGCAGTAGGGTTGCCAATCTTCGTTTACTTCATACAGTCCAAACGCTGCAACAGCAGGTTTTATATTTATATGTATATCAAACTTGCTCTTGCGGCGTGGTGGTTGAAAATCATTTAAATATTTGATATGTACGTAAATTCCTATTTCACACACCTTTTCATTTCCAATAACAATGTTAAGCAACGTTGTGTTTTAGTTTTTAGGGGTAGTAAGGGAGTCTTGCTTATCTGATAGGTGGGACTAATTTAATTTGAAGTTGATCAAACGGACTACATTGTCACTGGTTGCATCAATTACATGGCATAAAGTTATAGGAGATTTATACTTACTAAACTTCCTATCCTACCATGCATATACATAGCAGATTCTCCATACTCCGAAACCCCTAACATTGGTACACATGGCGTTTGTACTTTGCGTTTACCCATCGGTTTTGGATCTACTAGAGCTGTTATCTCTGTAGGCAAGAGCGATACATCGTAAAAAGATCTATAAATAATATTTATTTCGAGTTTTATCCGTTTAGTAATCTAGCATACGATCCTGATCTTATTATACTGAAAAAAATACATTTAGGTAAAAAATAGTTTTTTTTTTATACCTAAACCTAACGATAAGGCAGACCTGAAACGAGAAGGGCTACCTGATGGTAAGTAGTCACCGTCGCCTATGGACATTTGCAAAACCAGGGGAGCCGCCAATGCATCGCCGGCTTTGAAGGAGAACTCTTTTCACACCTTTTTTGAAGAGCCCCATGTCAT
>DWNE01009392.1:0-10934 GCA_018249875.1 Cecropterus toxeus | reverse complement strand
GTTTTTAACCTCGAAGCATCAAACGAGCATGCAGTTCACCTGATGGCAGGTAGTCACTGCCGCCCTTGGACATCTTTAAGCAATTTCAGAGCAGGAGTTCTATCTGAAGTCGATCACCGATGCGTTACTACTACTCCCGAGGACTGAGATGGTCGCCTCATAAATAAATGAGCCGGCAACCACAACCTTCCACCGAAATACAAGCTGATTCACGTACTTCCCCAAAATTAAATGGCCTTGTTCATCTGAACCTACCAGCCTATTAGCTATATCTATTAGAAGACAACCGATAAAGTAGTACCTTTAGTACGCTAGTATGCCAGTAATTGAAGGATCATTTAGGATCAGGATCAGTCCTTCGAGGTTTACTCCTGAACATAGTTTTCCTCTAAAAGAGGTTTTTACTAATGGTCGCCAACACCACAAACATGCATGACCTTTTTTGTTTTTTGGTGACGGAGGGAAACCTTCAAAAGGTCCACCGAAGCCTTGAGAGAGACTCCGGGTTTTGTGGGATTTTTAACCTCTAAAATTCTCTCGGTGGCCTTCCTTAGAGCTTGCAGGGAACGCACGGGCGAACAAAAATGTGGAACGCTTCACGATTTAGCGTGTCATCCTTGCGCAGGGGCCATGCTAATCTTCTCTGAACATGCATGACCTGGCAAGCACGACCCTGCATGCATGTTGGTAACTGTAGTAGTTATTGATGTCACAGGAAGACCTTTCTGCCCATCTACTGGGTTTACTCGGCTCTTGTGAGAAAAGAAGAGATCGAATGGTGCTATACAAGACCGATACCACACGTTACATTAAAGTTAAAAGATATCTTTCATATAGACTTTTACTTAAAATATTTGTGGACAATGTAATATTTCTCATATATAACTTCAACATCGCCAGTCGTAAAACCTTTTGAGCCTTATGAATATTAATGTACAAATATACGGAATAATAAATACGTGTTCGTGTTTAAATAATGTTAAAATTGATACAAGGGAAATATAAAATTCAAATTTAGGAGTCTCTTATAAGTATAACAGAACAGTGTGCGTAGATCTTCACAGAGTGCGTCGTAATAGCTGACACAGTTTTATATACACACACCTACACACACACACATATGTAGAGGATGTATAAAAAATCCTTGAAATAAAAAATATATATATTTTGCTTTAATAGGTAAGAGAACTCTTTTTCAACTATATTTATGTCAAAGAACAGCGGTGTTATGGGCTGCTGTGTTCTGGTCTGAAGGTAGACAAACTCATCCGAGACATCCTTCTTGTTCTCAGATAAGACTGATCTTATCTGAGATTGATTAAAGCTGTCCATGAGTGGCTGTGTCCACTGACCACCAGGTGCATAACATACTCCTTTGCTACTTCCACATATCGCTACTTTGCACGAATAACACAGTTAAAAGTTCATCAATTTGAAGTTTAAG
Source organism: Cecropterus toxeus (assembly GCA_018249875.1). Lineage (NCBI taxonomy): Eukaryota > Metazoa > Arthropoda > Insecta > Lepidoptera > Hesperiidae > Cecropterus > Cecropterus toxeus. The sequence continues at coordinate 9,490 of DWNE01009392.1, read as the reverse complement.
ATATATGTTATCTTAATTATATTTTTGTTAATTGAATACTTGGTGTAATACTCAACTGTGGTTAATAATTCAAAATCATCGCTATATTTTTATCTTAGAGGGGCTAAAGGTGATATAACCAATGTAGTTTGACCGGGAAGGTACCACCGCCACACCTATTTCTAGCGTGTAGCAGTTCTTGCGTTTCGATGGAAGGGTGTAGTTGCCGGCTTGCTTGTATATGAGGCGATCATCTTAGTCCTCAGTAACAACGCATCTGTGATCGACTTCAGATAAAACCTCATTCTATATGAAGTTGCTTAAAGATATCCATGGGTAGCAATGATTACTTACCATTAGGTGGCCTGCATGCTCGTTTGCGTTTCAATATGATAAAAAAAGAAATCTTGCTCGTCTGTACTTGCGGTTTTGGATTGTGTTATTATTTTCGCAAAGCATCCATATGTTATAAAGCAGTGACAGATCTTTGGTAGAACCACATTATCATTAAGAATTCAATACCAACTCATCATATAGCTTCATTCAAACATACCTCGTTCCCAATTCAATTTAGTCCTAATATAAACTCAGCATTAAACAGTCTCGTATCTCAAACCGGTTATATTCAGAATCCCGTGAACTTTGTATCAATAGGTCTTCATTATCGCCACTGGATTGCCACGTGCCGGTACCAATCTATATTACAAGGGTTATCTTAGGTTATGTACACGTTGCAACCACCTATTAATTTCTCGTGTGTTCGATACACGTGGAACGTATAAACAGAGCGCAACGAATTGCGTGGCGGAGCGGTCGCCATACCGGTCGACACGCGGGTTCTGGGTTCGATCTACGGCCAAACATCTGAATAAAAGGTGGTGTCAGTGTATTTCGACCGGCGATATACCGCCACGGCTATTTCTAGCGTGAAGCAGTTCTTACGTTTCGGTGGAAGGGTGTGGTTGACGGCTCACTTATATATGAGGTGACCATCTCAGTCCTCGGGAGTAGCAGCGCATCTCAACAGATCAACTTTAGATGGAACTCCTGTTCTGTATGAACTTGTATGCAGATGTCCACGGGCCGTAGGAACCACTAACCATAAGGTGGACTGCATGCTCGTTTGCTACTTCAGTCTGATATGAAAAACTAAGGGTACTGATTTGAAATTAAAAGTATAACAAATTAATGATCTGGAACAAATAAGGAGACAGAAGTCTTTGTTATTCTGATTAATGAAAGTATATTTGAATTGTGTAGTAATGTGTGTTCTAATTCGAGTGTTTATGTGTACATTATTAATAGGTATCTAAATATAGCAGCGCTTAGGAACCGCAGTCAAACCTTTATTTACAAAGAGTTTGCCTTTAATTATGTGGAGTGAAATTGTTGATTGCGGTATAATTTATAAGATAGTAGCTTTGAACTCCTGTTTTGCCGCTTAAAAAAATTACAAATCGATATTTTATTCTATTTTATTAATTGATTCATATAATGCAATCAATTCGCAATTGGACAGCGCGATGGACATAAAGAAGACCCGTGCCCAGCAGTGGGACAATAATGGGTTGACGAAAATCAATTATTAAGAAAAACATTCAGCTATAATAAAATTATTAATAAGTTAGTGTTTCCGGTCTAAGTGACTTCATCTTCTTCAATGGTTGCAATCCATTATTAGCATAAGTCGAGAATTCCGTTTGAACTTCTCAAATTAAACTCCTCAAATTAAAAATGAAGATTTCCGGTTTCACTATGCTAAATTATAAACATCGACTATTGTTTAAATATTTAAGATTGAAATCTTTGGAGACATAATTATCTAAATATAGGTATATCTAATGTATATTTTTTTAAATAGGATCCGTTACGAACGTCCCTAGATTACGTACCAAAGTTTCATCACAATTGCACCAATGCAACGGATTGCATTGAGGACAAACATACAAATGTTTTTTTTTTCTATATAGATAGAAAATACTATATTAGGGTGACAATATTAAATGGAGTAAAAGTTATGGACTGCCCTGTAAGTGATTAAAACCCGAAGTGATTACAACGACAGACACGAAGCATGTAAAAATACTGCAATTAGGGATGTCCCTAGTAAAGTATGTTTTGAACCGGAACAGTGGTTAGAGACAAACGACCATGTTCCGATAGTCATCTGCTCGGAACTCGTATTTATGGGTGCCGGAAGGCTTCATTAACTTGATTTATATTCGACAGTGCATTGCTGTCATGTGGTGCCATCTAGCTATGGTTGCTATGAATTATTCTATAAAACAGGACATAAAATTGAAACTTGTTTTTTTTGGAAAAAATAATACAATGCCTATTTAACAATTTTCTCTGATCTAATTAGCTTTTTTTATAATTTTCAAGAAAACGCAAACACCGTCGAGCCCACAGTCCACCTGATGCAAAATGGTCACTGCCGCCCATTGAAATCTGTAAGTGACTTCATACAGAACTGAGGTTCTATTTAAAGTCAATCACGGATGTGTTGCTACTCATAAGGAATAAGAAGGGTCGTCACATATAAAGCTGGCAACCACACCCTTCCACCGAAACTCAAGAACTGCTTCACGCTAGGTGTGGCGGTGGTACTTCTCCGGTATAACCATACGCGTTCTATCACCTTGTAAAAAAGCTAATATAAAGGAGGTTAGCAGTAAAAATGAGGATATTCTCAATTTAACTGTATTTTTGCATGATACGCAATACCCAGCTTTCCAAAGCAGAACAAATCCAAAAAAATATCAAACGGATGGACACCTGATATCAAGAAGACCGCACTAAAATGAACGTTATTAAATAGACATATTCGACTCATTAAGACTATGTTCATAATGTTCATAATAATATTCTTTTGTTAAAATTATTAATACGTCCGTACGTAAATTAAAAAAAAGGTCCAGAGAACTGCGAATAAAAACAGACTGACAAGATAATATTTCATTAATTAGAATGTGAGCTGAATACAATTTTGAGCAGAATTCGGGGCGGCAAAAACTCTGTAATTAACATTTCAAAGCCTAAACTCGTGGATACTAATTAAAACCACATGTGACAAAGAACGCTACCCAAGTTTTTCTTTACACATTCCCTTGAGTGAAAGCCAACATTGAAAATTAACTTATAAATAATAATGATTATTGTATTTCAAGGCAACGAACTGTAACATGAAATATATGCTTTTGTTATACGAATCTTTAACAAAAATAATAATTTTAATTTATAATCTTAATTTTATCCTTGGCACTCAAGGTTTATAATCCTATGTAAAATAACTTTACGACTTACATGTTACATATAAGACTGTTTGTGTTAAAAAATAGATTCTTTAGGATCGATATCGGTCCCTCTGCGCGTTAGACCGGTATAAAAACTACTCTGCCTTATATATAGTAAATTCCCTTACGCAAAATCAAAAACCAAAACAAATGATATACCTGAAAATCGAACCGACTGCGGTTCTGCGGACTGAAGCAAACACATTTTTCTGCCTAATAATACCAGTGTTAAGCGCTGCTTCATTCTGGTTTGAAGGAAGACGAAAGGGCGACTTCAATCAATCAAGAGGCCTTCTAACTTAGTCCTGAGGGGCAGCTCCGCGTCTGTGGTTGACTTCAGGTGGAAATCTCGTCTTATCTTGGGTTAGATCGTGGCAGTGGCCACTTAATATCATGTCGACTGCATCGTTTGGTATTTTTTTATTAATATAAAGTAGAAAACGAGCAAGCAGCCCACCTGATGATAAGTGGTTACTGCCGCCCATGGACATCTGTTAGCAACGTAATATAGAACAAGGGTTCTATATGAAGTCGACCACAGAAGCGGTGCCACTCCCGAGGACTGAGATGGTCGCATCATATAAAAGTGAGCCGGCAACCACACCTTTCCACCGAAACGCAAGAACTGCTAGAAATAGGTTTGGCGGTGGTATTTCCCTGGTCGAATTGGTTCTACCACCTGGTGATTGGTATTTCTCATCACATAAAAAATACTTATGAATTTAAACACTCACCTTATCGATGGAAGGTGGCTGCTGCAGCATGGCAAGTAAGAGTTTCCTTATATCACTGAAATACTACTTCAGGTACATGATTTCAGGAATATTTGGATTACGCCGCTACTCGTGAAGAGTAACTTAGTTACTTACTATCTTTGCCTTACCCAGCTCCTCATATCGGCGCCAAACAACTGCTATAAAGCAAAAATATAGAAAATTTTATAATATATATAACTAGGTCAAGATACATAAAATTTCATAAAGATCGCATGTAGCTAGGTCATATCTACCCAAGTTCCACAGTATGAAGAAAACTCCGGGGATGAAACTTTTGAATAGAAAGATAAGCTGCTTAGCTCAGTATTCATCTTAATACATGTTGTATTCAGATCTCCTCAGTTAATATGAAGGCTTAGTATGATGGAGATCTCCCTTCTTTATAAGATGATGGATTATTCGCGTTATGTTTGTTGTTCCTATTTGCCGTTCAGAGCGTTCCGGCCTCGATTCCGGTACGGATGTAAACTGAATAGCAATGGTTTTAACCGACTGCATCAGAAGGAGGGTTTGTTTGGAGCGTATGTGTCTATTTATGTATGTTTGTCCATTTCTTTGGCACGCGCTACAGCCCAAACAGATTGACGGAATGTGACGTATGACGTATCATTAGAATCGTTTCAGTTTACAGAGTGACATAGACGATATAATAAAAAAATGACGCTTACAAATAGGGGAAATATGGGGGGGAGAAGGGACCACGTTTTTATGATGGCGACAATATGGGTCCACGGTGGAGTTTGCTTTAAGCAAACAGATAAATGAAAAACTGACTTTTTGAAAATGTCATAACATATTATAAATTTTTGGAATGGTTTACTTACTAGCTTTCATGACATACCCATATTATTGTTTTAATATTTTTCAATACTTGATTAAATATGTAATGTAAATAAAACACGAGTAGCTCAACAGGTGGTCACAGTAGCCAATGGACATCTGTAAGCATCCGTGTATATAACAAGAGTTTATAAATGGATCCAGGTGTTGAGGACTCATTACGTAATTGAAATCAAGTGAGGCTTTAACATTTTCACTTTTGAAACATACATTTTTATATACTTTTTTGTTGCTATAACGGAAATAGAAATAACATGTGATCTGTGAAAGTTTCAACTGTCTAGCAATCACAGTTCATGAGATACGGCCTGGTGACAGACAGGCGGATAGACGGACTTCCCTGTAGACGGGGAGTAGAATACGGCTACGGTATCCCCTGCTTGTCGTACGAGGCAACTAGAAGGGGGCTTCTGGGGTTGTGGGCGGCTAGAGCGGGAGCTCGAACCGCCCAGCCAGCAACCCCGAGAAGGACGGCGGCATGTGTGGCTGCATGTCGTCACAGACACTGAAAGGTGTAGGGGGACAGTCACACATCCCACAAGAGATGAGCCCGTGAGGAGCACCACGCTAGGGGGGACTAGTACGTTCCAACGGAGATCCAGGAGTCCCCTGCAAGAGCTGAGGAAGGCCACCGAGGGGGTTTTAGTGGGTAAAAATCCCACATAACCCGGAGGCCAAGTCCAAGGTGTCAGTGTACCTTTTGAAGGTTTCCCCCCGTCACCAAAATATACGGATAGACGGACAGCGGAATCTTAGTAACGATGTCCTGTTTTTACTCTTTGGATATGGAACCCAAAAAATGAGATAGAGATAGATTCAGTTGGAAATAGAGCCACTCGGTCACACGTCCCGCGTCATATATAGTAATTTCGGCATTACGTTGTCTTAAGATTTTCGTTCAACTTTCCGACATCGTATTCGCGGATAATCCTTTGTGTTACTTGACTTATAGCGAGCTGCATTGTATCTTTGACGTCTTGTATCACAAGTAAGCACGTTTGCGATGAGCACGGATATCGGAAATAACCTGTTATAGAAATTCTCCTACTAACTGTAATGTATTCATATGTATTTTATTGATTCTTGCCAAACAAGCCTCTTGTTTAGTCAAATGTACTAGTGAGGCAATACTGGAACTATCTTCTAATGCCCATGTAGAAAACAAGATGGTTAAATATTATTTAACAAATTACCTTACTAATATGAAGTGCATGGAAGACATTAAAAATTGTATTGGGAATCGAACCCGGGACCAACTGCTCGTCAGAGCGGTATAGTGACCGCTCTGCTACGCGGGTCGTCATCCCGACTTTATGTAATGTAATCACAGCTATTCGGTTCTCTTTATTACCCCACTCCATTTTAATATTACGAAATATTTATTCTTTTGAATTAACGCTTTTTATAAGTTTTCGTCGACATAGTTAAATAAACACTATTACATAACTTTCTTGGAATAGTTTATTTACTAACTTTCAGTTAATATCCATATTGTCGTTTTTATAAAATAAGGAGTCACCTTTTTCCCCCTAATTTCAGGCGCCATATTGAATTACATAGTCTATGTCATTTTGCAAACTAAGACAATTGTAATGATTTGTCATAATCCATTAAGCTGTTTAGGCTGTAGCGCATGCCAAAGACACAAGCATACATACATACAAATATATCTCCTTTCGCGTAGTTGGGTGCAAATGTAAATTAAGGCTAAGTATATGTATGTACCTAAATGCAAGCTAGACGTAGGTCGAAAGTAAGTTGGATGTAATTATGAGATGAATTCAGCATATTAAGTTAAATGTAACCTCATCATAACTTTAAACGTTTTAAATCGTACAAAGTTCTGTTCTATTAACAACAGTTTTATAAAAATAACACATAAAGTCACTGACACTCTACCGAACACGTAATGCACCCTCGCGACACACCAAAAGTCATTTCTCGCCAAAACTACTTCACTTTTTGCGCGCTCCGTGCACTAGCGCCCGGAGTTGCGTCAGAGCGGGAGACTCTATGGTTCCACCCGCTCTATGGTTTATGGAAGCGCCGTCATATATAAAGAAGCAAACAGTTTGGCAAAGGGAGATCTCCGGCCAGGCTAGGTGATCATCCCTGGGGAGCGGCCGTGCTCCTACAGTCTCTTCAACTCCGATAGCGTGATTCAGAATACGGTGACGTCATCTCTTGATGAATATCAGGAGGTCGCCAAACAGGTGTGAAGAAATAGTTCGCTTCTGTATCTGCCAGCACGTCCAGTCACACCCTCGTCAACCTGATAGCATTTGCTTGGGAATATTCTCTGAAAATCCTGTAATATTTACAGCTATACCAATCTTTAAGCTTATTGATAGAGCTCTCATACTACTTTCCTGCGGCTCCGCCCGTTTGGGGAATTTACTAGTAAAAAGTAAATACGTTTGAATCCAGACAAAAAACTATATGTATGCCAAATTTCGTCCAGATGAAATCAGTAGGTTTTGTGTGAAAGAGTGACAAATACATTCTTATATTCTCATTAATAATATTAGTAATATTGTTAGCCGGCGAAATTGTCACCATATCACAGCGAAAATCAGAGGGATCGATTTCTAGCCAGATGCATATTGGAGTGATGTATTTATATTTTTTAGTTCTGGATCTAGGTGTTTGTGTATTCTTCTTGTGAGTCCATGGCACCCACGGTACAGGATAAAATCTGGTGTAGCGCTAAGGGCTTATTCTCAGAGTACTCCGTTCTTTTGTCAAAAAAAAGATAAGAATCTCTATTATTAATTCCCAAACTACTCCGCAAAATTGTAGAAAACATTATTGTTCAAAGTTGATGGTGGTCGAACCCTTTCAGTTCGATTTCGTAAGGCAGCTATGCTTAAAAGCAGTGCTAAGGGCTGCTGAGTCTGGGTTTGAAGGGTGAGAGACTTATCTGATGCGTTCCAAATTAGTCCTCAGGAGTAGCAACGCATGTGAGGCAGATTAGAGATGTCCGTGGGCGGCAGGAACCACTTACCAACAGATTGGCTGCATGCTTGTTTTCTACTTCAATATTACAAAAAAAGTTTATTTTTATGAATTTCAGTTATCATAAGGCGGAGTAGGTATTTCAAAGGAATTGTAAATACACACTACTGTTTACCCCTGATTAATCGCACATTGAAATTCAATTAAAATAATCCAATCAACATCTGCTAGATTTGATAACATTCGAATAAATACCAGAGCGAATTTACTAACAACTAAATAACAGCGCTCATCCGATTGTGTTGACATTCACCTGACGAGTTCGTTTGTGAGTAATGCTAATCAATTTGTATTGCTAACATGACCTTACTGAAACTCACTGCAAGCTATAAGCGATAAGCGAATGTATAAAAATAATTCAGCATGGGACCCAGAATGTAAATACATCATAAACAGCAATTGTTGAAGTAAAATCGTGATTTGAAACACGAATAAACGAAAGTATATACGTTAAGAAAGCAATTCTCGGCGCTACAAATAGATGGCGTTGTAATCCTTTCTGAAATACGCTAATGATTTTTCGCAAACTTGTACAAGAGCTCATCTTCACTATACAAAATTAGATGTTTGAATATGGACTGCAGTGTAGCAGTGATTACTTCAAGCTAATAGAATACCAAATATTGTCACTCCCTTCCAATTCTATCTGTAAGCAACTTCATATAGAACAAGGGTTTCATCTGATCAGAATTACAGATACGTTGCCACTACCTTCGCCTTATATAAAGTTAAAACGGAAACCACTCCCTTCCACCGAATCGCAAGAGCTACTTCAACCTAGAAATACGTTTAGCTGTGGTACCAACAGTCGAACGCCTAGTTTCAGCACCTAGTAAATCTTTTTTGCTCGCATCTTACTTCTCATAGTGAAACAAGTCCCTAACATAGCTAGATTCCACTTTGTTACCTCGTATTTTAATCACTAATGTGAGTTAATGAACTGAAAATTGTCATTCATTCGCCAGCTGGTGGTAATTTTACCAATTGTGATAATAAATATGGGTTCGTAAACACTCCCTTGGGATATGTTGGGGTAGGAAAATCAATCAGCTGGAAACTATTACTGAATTGTATTTCCGTGTCGCTGAGTACCTTATATTGCGGTGTGTATTCACGACCCACTGTGTAGAGGAATATTGATCCTAAGCTATGTAGGTGTCTAAATTATTGTTTCATATATACTTTATGCGCGTGTGTTTTGTACTTATAAGATAACTAGCTGACCCAACAGACTTTATCCTGTCTTAACGATGAATTTAGAATGTTGTGAAACCACTGATAGTTATGTCAAACACCATTTTACATTACACTATTTTATATTGCCCGTCTTCGTTAGGTTTTATTATTTTTTGTTAGTGTCCACGCATTTTTTATATGTTTTTCTCACGTAAGAACTATTTTACTATTATTCCTTCAGGACCTTCCTAGGATCTTCTCCAGACAGTAAGAAACGCAACAAAAAAGAATTAGCTAAATCGATCCACCCGTTACGCGTGACGCTATGACCAAGGGATATAGGGATTCATTTATATATATTATATATTTATACATTTATTTTTATAATTATATCCTTCGCATCAAACT
>DWNE01009391.1:0-10934 GCA_018249875.1 Cecropterus toxeus | reverse complement strand
TTCTGTTTCCTGGTCACTACTAAACGGGGTATCGCTCGTGTTTAAACGTATAGGATTATTTAATCAAATGCAATGCAAATTTCGCGTCTTACATTACATGTCTCGGGGATAGGTTGTCTGTGTGTCGAAGGCAATCTGGAATTATAATAATTGTATTTTATTTTAGGTAATTTTATTTTAATGTTTATTTTGTTACAAAATTTTGAAATAGTAGATTTTTTAAGGTATTTTAGAATTATATTTTGAAATATTTAAACATGTTGAAGGCAATCTGGAATTATAATAATTGTATTTTATTTTAGGTAATTTTATATCCATGTTTATTTTACTTAAACATTTTGAAATATTAGATATTTTTGAAGGTAATTTAGAATTATTACAATATTTTATTTTTAGCTATTAGGCACCAGTTTGTAGTAAGTACTAGTAATAAGTAGAGCTACTTAACTAGTTAAAATGTTTTCATTGCTACTTATCTTATCGTAGATAACGAATGGTTCATAAAATTGGTTATTTAAAATGATGATTCACTTAATGTAAAGTAGAGCTGTTTTGAACTAACATAAATTCACAAAATCAATGCAAGTAAGTAATCATACCTAATAATTATATTTAATTATATTTAAACGTACAAATATGTCATTATATTGGTTGGATTTCCAAATAAGTCTAAAAAGAAATAAGTATTCAAGTCTAGAATAGCTTCAAGTCTAGAAAACAGATACCACCGTCACATCAACGTCTACCGTGAAGCAGTTCTTGCCTTTAGTGAAAGGATGTGGTTGTTGACTCACTTTTATATGAAACCATCATTTTAGTGTTCAGGAGTTGCAATGCATCTGTGATCGATACCATATACAACTCTTGTTCTATGTACAGTTGTTAGCAGATGTCCATGGGTCGATGTGACCATTTACCAAAAAGATTCACGAATCTAGGTATACCTACTATATACATATTATAATATAAAAAGTATTAATTTCACATATGTATTCCACCTTATCCTGCCATAAATGAATTGAATTTGAATTTGATTTTTTTTATAATGTGGAAATAGCAAACGAACATGCAATCCACCTGATGGTAAGTGGTCACTGCCACCCATAGACACTGTAATCAAGCCCAGGTAAGATCAGATTTACCTGAGGTTAGCCAGAGTTGCGTTGCTTCTCCTGAGGACTACGTTGGAACGCCTCGGCTAAGTACATCTCTCTTACCACGCCCAGATCAGAGCACATCAGCGCATAACACAGCTGTTATTAGGCAGAAAGGAACCACAAAGAGTTCTACCTTCAGATGTCTACGATTACGAATTTTATACACATAAAAAGTCTAGTTTTTGCTAGGTGGTAGTACCAATGTAGTTCGACCGGGGAAGTACCACCGCCACACCTATTTCTAGCGTGCAGCAGTTCTTGCATTTCGGTGGAAGGGTGTGGTTGCCGGCTCACGTTTATATGAGGCGACCATCTCAGTCCTCGGGAGTAGCAATCTGTGGTCGACTTCATATAGAACCCCTGTTCTATATGAGGTTGTTAACAAATATCCATGGGCGGCAGTAACCGCTTAACACCAGGTGGGCTGCTTGCTCGTTTGCTACTTCATATTTATAAAAAAAAAACTTATTTTTATGAATAATTATATGGAATATTAAAATCTACCATTATACTATTACGACCAAGCTAACCACCCTCTGTTCAGCTATAACAGTTTTATGACGTGGATAACGTAACGTAACGTAAAAAATAATTATTATTTACTTCAAACTAATTTTACAAAAAGTACATGCTACTTCTTCCATTAAATATTTCTTGTTTGAAGCTTTAACAAGCGTTTGTAATTGATACGTCACTGAATGCCAACGAGTTAAAGGCCTTGGCCTTTCAATGATGCTAAACAATAGACAATAACTATTCATTTTAACCGCCGTCTATAGGTTTTACTAGGTTGTTTTACTAAGGCCCTGTTTTACAATAAATTCCCAAATAAACCTCGGAGATAATGGAGTGAAAGTCGTAGAGACTAAATTGATTAAATAAATCTGAATAAAATTAATTCTAAAAAAGAAAATGATTGTAAAAATTAAATAAAGATGTAGAGTTTAACATATTTAAAGAAAACTATATAAAATTAATTCTTAACAAATGTAATTATAAAAAAAGTCAAACAATTTAGTTTGTCTAAGAATTTTACACAGGTTTGGGGTAGTAGAGAACTAGAGATCATAAGTATATGATTTTTTGCCACAGCAAATGAAATTGTCTATATTGACAGCAAGCGATTGCTCTAATCTATAAATACTTAAATCCCCGAGGGCTAGATATGATTTGGCTCAAATTATTTTTATTAACTTGCTTAGTAAGCACGTTAATAAAAATGCTGTAACATTAAATCATATATATAATTAAAATGCATGGTGTTTTTAAAATTAGAAATAACAGAGGATTGCAAAATTTCTAGAATTTCCTTTATGTTTTTATCTGTTGGTTTTATAAATCGGAACAAACCAAAAGTACCTACATATTTATAAATTTAAAGAATTAAAAACATTTCTTGTCTATATCTCGAGATAACATTTTATCCATCTACTTTATAAATTTTAATACTGTTCCTTTTTTTGTAAGCGCAAGGAAAATTAAACACGGCTAGTATGTAATATATACGTTACGTAAAAGAAATATTCCAAAAAAGATAGATTCAATTACACGAAACCAATTGTTCTGCGCACTGTAATTGGATTTGCCAGTTACAGACAATTTGGGATCATTTTTTGTGTTGTGAACATCTACAGTAATTCTTTGCTATTGTACAATGTTCCCACAATCTCGTCAAATTGTGGCAAAAAGCCTTTGAACATAGCTTGTATGAGGCGATGATTTTGCAAAAATGTTGAGTTTTTTGGTTGAGTTGTAAAATGCCGCGTTTGTATAAAAGTTCAATTGGAGGTTTGGTTTTCGTATGAGCTCGTTTTAAACTTAGCTACAAAAGTTTTTAACTGGAATGTTACCAAAATATAGGGATAAGAGCATAAAGATAAAGTACACATGTTTGAATGTTCTTCGTTTATCTAATATTATTTAACCAGGTGAAAACCAATGTAATTCGACCGGGGAAGTACCACCGCCGCACCTATTTCTAGAGTGAAGCAGTTCTTGCGTGAGGTGGAAGGGTGTGGTTGCCGCTTATGAGGCGAACATCTTAGTCTTCAGGAGTAGCAACGTATCTGTGATCGACTTCCATGTGCATGTCAGATGTCCATGGGCGATAATAATCATTTCCCATCAGGTGAATGGCATGCTCGTTTGCTATTTTAATTTAAAAAAAATCTAAACCCACACCCAGATTGGACCCAGAGCAGGAATTATTTTATCCTCTTTTTTAATTATTTTTAAAGGTGGTAGAACTCTTTGTGGTTCGACTCCGAAAGCACCACCGCCACCCTTATTTCTGCCTAATGACAACAGTGTAGCTCTGCTGTGTTCTGGCACGAAGGGTGTGCTAAGGGAGACATACTAATCAGAGGCGAAAGACTGATCTTATCTGGGTCGATTAGATGTCCAATGGGAGACACTGTTTACATCATTCAGTTCATTACATATTTTAATAGTTGTTATTTTGTCTTTTTTAGGGTTCCGTGCCCAAGGAGTAAAAACGGAACCCTATTACTAAGATTCCGCTGTCCGTCTGTCCGTTTGTCTGTCACCAAGCTGTACCTCATTAACCGTTGACTGTTGAAATTTTCACCGATGCCGTATTTCTGTTGTGGCTTTAAGAATAAATAAGTACTAAAACAATTAAAACAGGATAATAAAATATTAGGTAATGCGCGATTCCGACTCGCACTTGGCTGGTTTTATAACAAATATAATAATATTATATACGAGTAAATGGGCCTGGGTGTTCGTCTTTGTGTGTATTCCCACGACATAGGTGAAAATCCTAGAGAAGGGTGATGAGTGTAGAAGAAGTTATCATTATTAATCTATTCATATCGTTAAAGATCAAGGCTTTTATTGACAGACTAAGATGGAATGATTCGTGTGCCGAAGCATCCGGGTTTAAAGATCAATGCATCATTTCGACTCATCGGAATTCTGAATGACGTGTCTTAATTCTGATCTATGAATCCGACTGGTCTAGGAATTTATGTAGCAACATTTTTGTTGATTCACATAATGCATATTTCCTAGAATTGTGTTGAGAAACGTACTTTGTGTGTTTTAGATGTATATTATCTGATCTTATCTATGATCTATTTACTGGTTAAATGTTAAAGACGCCAAAAGGTGAATATAGAAAAATGTGTAATAAAATTTTAAAACAAAATGAAATAAGAATCAGATAAATATTTTAGTCTTTTAACTGAATTAGCAAACAATGCAACCCTGGTAAGTGGTCACTGCAGCCCATGGACATCTGTAAGTAACTCCAAATAGAGTTTTCCATTTGAATCTGATCACATATGATAATAGGATTGCGATGGTCGACTCTTACGAAAGTTAGCCGGTAACCACACCCTTCTATTTCCTCAAATTTGTTTTGAAAATATTTTCTTGTCTAGTATTGTGAAAGTAGCAAAATTTAAGTAGCATAATTTAAGTAGATTAACAACACAAATGGTTTTGGGTTCGATCCAAAAGATCTCCAAAAGTGTCCAACCTCCAATGTGATAGGTCCATGTTCGTCATTTTTCCTAGCCAAAGGTCAACAAATAATTAGTGTATCGCCAAAAACTAGGGCGGTACCTACCGTGGGCCCGCCCGGCGCGCCCCCCTCTTTCTCCCCATCAACGCAAAAGTAGCACTTGTCTGCCGGCTTCCAGTCCGTCGGCTCCTCCACCTCCAGCTTCGGTTGGGTGGCAGGCCTCTTGATCAGACTCTCCAGGATGGTCTCCTTCTTCTCCGGGGACCGCGTGGCCTCCTCGGGCGCGTTGATTTCCTCTATAGTCTTGATCTTCAAAGCCGGCGGCGGGTCGGTGGATGGCATTGATTCGTCGCTGGAGGCCTCGCCCTCGCTTCGCCTGGGGAGTAACGCGTCCTGGTATAGTTTCCATTTCCTTCGACCCATCAACTCCTCCGCCACCCGTTCTAGACCTGGAACCAGGATTTGGTCAAGTTAAACATAAGATTAAACCTATAGAAGCAGGTAAGTTTTTGACATACGAAATAACAAGTTGGACATAGATAATAACAAAGAAAATGAGGGGACGTTTGCTTAAACAAAAGAGAGCGGAGCGTTCACCGTACCGGTGTTTGTGTATTCGTCTTTTTGTGTCCATGGCACCCACGACACAGGAAATTATCCTAGTGTGAGGCTGTGAGTGTAGAAAGCGTGTTTTTTATGTTTAATGTTATTTTTTAAATATAGCACCCATCCCAGTCCTTGAGAGTAGCAACGCATCTGTGATCAACTTCAGATAGAACCCCTGATATAATTATATGGAGTTACACATGTCCATGGGCGGCGTAAACGAAACCGCGCGTAAAACTAGCACAGATAAATTAAAATGCATTACAACTGTCAACACTGTCAATAAATGCACAGATAAATTATCCGATGTAATTAAAAATAGAACAGTTTACTTTCATTCAGCGGAGCAGTTGCCAATAAAATAGTTATAAGTAATAAAAGTCCGCCATTATGGTCATTTGGAGTATAAAAGCGGAACTTTCTCGTCACAAAAATGTCGTCGAACCCGATCTAGTGGATTTATTGCTGTGTTTTCGTCTGTCGCGTTTAATTATCAAATATTAATTACGTTCATATTTATTGCGGGTTGATAAACTCGTTCGTATTCTAACTTTATGCTGCGTCTGTTTCTTTGATACACAGACATTACAATTTTATTGTATTGTGATCTTGTGGGATAAACGAGCTTAAGACTTAACATCATATGTAATTTTGAAGGTGGTGGAACTCTTTGTGGTTCGACTCCGGAAGCACCACCGCCACACTTATTTCTGCCTAATAACAGCAGTGTAGCAGCTGTGTTCTGCACTGAAGGGTGTGGTAAGGAAGACTTACTTATCCGAGGCGTTCCAACTTAGTCCTCAGAGGTAACAATGTATCGTTACAGGTAAGATTCTGATCTTATCTGGGGTTGATTACACATGTCCATGGATGACAGTAGGCACTTACCGTCAAGTCGGTTTAAGGGTTTAATTGTATGCAATTTAATCGTACATATTTGATCGAAGAGTGAATTAGATGTCCGAATTTTTTTTTTAACTTTATTGGTTAAAATAATTATGTAATACTCATATTCATATTATTCAGTCGATTTTCTTGGTTATAATTTCGATTTTTTTTTAATCTGTCTCATGTGATTGTCCTTTAGATTTAGTTCTCTGCTTTCTTATATTCGTATTGTTCTTTATTAACTAAATTGCCCTGTTTTTCTGTGTTTCGATTAATTTAATTTTGCATTTATTGCTTTAATAATTAAATCGTTACATTTTTAAATCATTCGACATTTGCAACGATCAATAAAGTTGAACGCGAGTATATTCTCTCTTCAAATATGGAAAGGCCACAAAAAAGACCCTCTCCTTTAAAATGAACGTTACGCCATCGATTCATACAAGAGTTACGATCAGGAAATCGTTTTTGCGCCGTGTTGTATGCAAATTCGATTGAGGATGATTGCTTTTCGAATTTACAGTTGACGACTGCGATGTCTACGTACTGGGTTAAAATTAAAGTTTTATAAAAAGTTTAAAAAATTGCTCGAAATTATTAAAATATTTTTAAATATAGACAGTTCGACGACTGCGTTCTATGTTTACGTACTGGGTTATGATTAAAGTTTATCAATAGTATAAAAATTTGCTCGAAATTATTAAAATAAATATTGAAGTACATATAATACAAGTTTGATGACTGTGTTCTATGTTTACATACTGGGTTAAAATTAAAGTTTTTCAAAAGTTTAAAAAAATGCTCGAAATCATTTAAATAAATGTTTGAAGTCTATTATAGTGTACGCTTTGATGCTTCAATCTTATATTATAAGATTGAAGTAGCAAGCGATGTCGTAGTCCACCTGATGGTAAGTGATTACCGCCCACCAAGAACAGAAATTTTATCAAAGCCAGTCACAGATGATTACTCGTCTTAAGACTAAGACGGCGAAGAAGTTAGTAGGCAACCACACCCTTACTTAAACCCTTACAAAAACTACGCTAATAAAATAGGAGTGGCGGTGGTACCATGACGATATTCGTTCTACCCTGCCAACTTTTACTCTACCACCTTGTCTTTACATTGTAAATAAACCAAAATGAGTTTTGTTTACAAAACATGTCATGTTTATGATGCATTGCTGGCGTCAGTTGGTGGCGCTGCTATCGCTTCAAAGCTACCCGCGTATTGTAGAGCGTTTTTACAGAAATGCGCGATATAAAGACAAATTAGCCACCTATCTCCTTAGTTAATCTGCACTAGCACCAACTCCGGTAAATGTGGAAAGGGGAGTGTAAAAAGCAAAATCTTCCCGTGCAATTAGGGTTCCCGATTGCTGAGAAAAATGGTAATTTGCGAGCACATGGGTTCTTAGTTATTCAATTATTTTACGTAAATGAGAATATAGCTACAATACTATCTAAATCTTGAAATGTAGGTTATCGATTTGTAAATTTAATTTTTGCTAAGTGTTGAACATTCTGATTCTTACCAAAGATATTTTTGTTTAAATAGAAGAGGTAAATTACATACCATGCCATTAAGTTATTGCCAAATTTCTGCCTTACACTACTTTTAACCCAGACAGGAAGAAAGACCTCATCGGTATCAACGTTAAAAAAAGGTAAAATAACTTGAAATTGTAATAAGTTGTGTTAGACTATTCTAACACAACTTATTACAATTTCAAGTTATTTTACCTTGTAATGCAAGTGTGCAAGTGAAAAATTCTGCGCGTCTGTACGAATATTTGCAAAATTAAATAGTTTGAAGGACTTAGGCCTTTATTAAAATTTCACACGCGCAGAATTTTAATTTTAATTATACTAGGGATGACATTTACACTCAAATCCTGAACACATTTAGTACAAAATAACAATGCAAATAGCAAACTGACAGCCCTAAGTATAATTTTCAAACATTTCATAGAATTTTTAAGCACAATAAAACTGCGATCATTAGCCCCTCTTCACTGAACTGAGACC
Source organism: Cecropterus toxeus (assembly GCA_018249875.1). Taxonomy (NCBI): domain Eukaryota; kingdom Metazoa; phylum Arthropoda; class Insecta; order Lepidoptera; family Hesperiidae; genus Cecropterus; species Cecropterus toxeus. The sequence continues at coordinate 2,769 of DWNE01009391.1, read as the reverse complement.
CTCTCTAGTTAATATTGTAATTAATGTGATGGTAACGAACTCATGGCATGGTGGTGTAAAAAATAATTGCATATACAACTGCTTCCAAGTAAATCGGACTCGGAAACGAAATTCTCCGTGTTGCCAGAATGTTTCTTTTTATTTTTAGGCTGTGCTTTTGTTTCGCTCGTTTTGTTCCATTTACTGATTGATGCCTGTATGTTTTAATGTCTATGCGTACGTATCTTTAAACGTGAAAGCGAATTCAAAAAATAAGAAGCTTTCTACACTCATAGACCCACACTAGGATTTTCTCGTGTGTCGTGGGTACCATGGACATAAAAGACGAATACACAAACACCCAGACCTAGAAAAGAATCTAAACTCAACGTTCAGATGTCTGTCTGGCCGGGGATCGAACAGAACCGATTGTGCGACAGGCCGGTATGGTGACCACTTCGCCACGCGGGTCGTCAGGAAAAGTAAATTGTTATTTTTTGCCTAGTTTTATCATTATATTTTTAATCTGAGCTCGTTTTGTTTTTGGTCTGTGGCGATTTTATTTTTGGTCTGTGTTCATTTTGTTTGGATTATTGATTGATGTATGTATGTTCATGGTTACTTACGATGTTTCAAAGAGAAAAAGTTATAGAGATTCTGTTATTTATAGCCGAGTAGTGTTTCGTTTTATTTTGAAATCTGTGTTCATTTTGTTTATTTTATGAAAAAATAGTCTATTTATTTAACTCTTTTGCCTGTTTGTATCGCTCTAAATAGCGGAGAAATGATAAAAATCTACGAAAATGATTTCGCCGTTTGCGTTTTAATTTATGGTCTTTAAGTTTATTTTTCTTTTTATTTTTTTAATTTATTTACAAGTATGTTATCTTTAGCACTAAATTTACAAGAAATGTATACATGTGATAAATTACATTGTCGTACAGTATCAAATTCTGCTTTTGTAGCACTTTTAAAGCACTATTTTGGCTGTTTTTGGTACGAGTATTTCGCAGTCCCGAAGTACACGTAGAGTAAGTGAATGAATTCCATTTAAAAATTAAGAAAGTAATAATTACTAGCAAGGTAATGAGTACTCGTGTATGCATCCAGTAAATATATCTTACGATCTGAGAAATTATCAAGCATCTAAACTTCACTGAATAAGTGAATGTATTCCATTTATGTTTTTATTTCTTATTTTCAACTCACTTTACAAAACAATCAGATAAATAGTTTTTTTAACGTACAGAACCAGGTGGTTGAACCAATGTAGGACCGGGGAAATACCACCGGCACAACTATTTCTTGCGTGAAGCAGTTCTTGCGTTTCGGTGGAAGGGTGTGTTGCTCACTTTTATACCGACTTCTACCGAATCACTAGTACTTTTTAGTTCTAGAATAGTATCGTCATATCGAACAGGGGTTCTATCTGAAGTCGATCACAGGTGCATTGTTACTCCCGAGCACTAAGATGGTCGCCTCATATGTAAGTGAACTGGTAACCACACCCTTCCACGTCACGAAAGAGGTGCGGCGGCGTTACCTTCTCGGTTGAACTATATCAGTTCTACCTGGTAATTACCAGGTAGAGTCAATCCGTGGACCATCACTAACCATCAGATGAACTGCATGTTCGTTTTTAATAACATAAAGAAAGGAGTGTTTCTATTAAATACATCTATTGAGAACAAGCTTTCAACCCCTATTTAACCCCCTTAGGAGTTGAATTTTTAAAAATTCTTTCTTATCGCTCGTTTACACTTTTTTTTTTTAAACGCTTTTACACTCATAACCCCACACTAGGATTTTCTCCTGTGTCGTGGGTGCCATGGACACACAAAGACGAATACACAAACACCCAGACCCAGAACAGAAATCTAAACTCATCATTCAGATGCCTGTCTGGCCGGGAATCGAACCCGAGACCCACTGCGCGTTAGATCGGTATGGTAGCCGCTCGGCCACGCGGGTCGTCAATACTATAAAAGGAACTCCTGTACCAAACTTCAAGGTTCTAGGTATAGTTTCGTCTGTGCGTTGCTATATAAATAGATACCCTAGAATAGGTATCTAATGCTACAGAATAAATAAAACGAATACCTACCTAATACCTAGTATGTTGTAAAACAAAAACGCATACAAAAACAGGCTGTACAAAGGACGTGTCAGCGTGTGCCGACTACTGATTGGCTAAAATGCGAATAGACTGGTCTATTTCAAGGTCGCTGAGTCAACGTTGCCTGTGCATGTTTGGTGGGGTCAAGTTATAAGCGGACGCGAGCGCGATTTGTTTAAAAGATTCTTGGTTTGTTTTGTAGTGTACCTTTAAAATTGTTAATCATTTATATGATTTATGATATAATTTACGAGTAATTTAATATAGTTATAAAATTATAGGTATAAAATTAAATTGTGACTTCTTTGTCCAATGAAAGTGATAATAAAGATAAACTTGTTAATTGAATTTTGGGTTCATAAAAATACTTATTTAAATTTGCTTACTTTTAAATGAACTTAAAAACGTATATTTAGCCTTACATTACAATGTTGAAGGAGACATGGCTTCTTCATTCGTTATTTGTAGATCAATCTAAAAAGTTAAGAAACATAGTGTGCAATTAGGAGTCAGTTTGCCTGCTAGTGGTAGACACATTTTAATGCAATTTCGTGCTTCGAAGAGCAACATTAGAACTTTAACTTCAATACTAACCAGTGAGGCATGAAATTTAGTGCGAATACCGCTGTTAAAGGGAAGAAAAGGAATCTTTACAGCTAACGTGGCCATCAAGG
>DWNE01009390.1:0-10936 GCA_018249875.1 Cecropterus toxeus | reverse complement strand
GTGGGCTAAATTCAGCTTGCAAGATTTGACCCAAACATACATACAAACATTACAAGTTAAATAAAAGCTTTTAAAAAACGGGAACTGACTAAATATCATAATCGGTATGTCCAACACTTTTAACATTCACACAAACACTAGAATTTTCTGTAACGTGAATGCCTAGAACAAACACAATGACAAATACACAAACACCCAGACCCAGAGATGTATTATACAAGTTTAGATCGAACACATAACTATCTTCGGTTCAGGTTTGCTATTTTTCTTTTTATCCGATTAAAGTAGCAAACGAGCATGCAGTCCACCTGATGGCAAGTGGATACTGCCGCCTATGGACGTCTGTAAGCAACTTCATATAGGACAAGGGTTTTATCTGATCACAGATGCGTTGCTACTCCTGCGAATTGAGATGATCGCCTCATATATAAGTCAGCCGGTAACCATATCCTTCCACTGAAACGCAACACCTCCACGCTAGAAATATATGTGGCGATATGGATACGACAGCACCACGCAGTTTGGAAAAAGGATATAATTTAAAAAAAAATGATCATTTATCTTAGAAAATTGTTATTTCGAAATTTGAGAGATTTTCTATATTACATTTTACATTTAATACATTTTACATACTCAATTTTACATTTTACAAAGTCAAAGAGGCAGATATATTTTATTACATAAATGTATGTTTTACGTTATAACGTTTTGAGGAAGCAACATCCGAGTTTCAGATATTTACTAACTCGTGACTCACCGGGAATCCGACAAAGTTTATGTAAATCGAAATAGTGGGGAAGTTTTATTGAACTTTACCATCCTTTATTGGACGTGCATACGTGGTTATAATATGTATGTCTTTATAGTGGTTTTGGTTTTTACGGGGTAGCAATTTAGGTCGGAAACTTTTTTGATTTTGAATAGATTTTAAAGTTCTTTAAGGTACCGTATGGCGTTGGGTTTGAATCGTCACCTAACATTTAAACATTAATATAAAATGCTTTCTACGCTCATGGCCCCACAGTAGGACTTTTTCCAGTGTCGTGAGTGTCATGGACTCACAAAGATGAATACATAAACACCCAGACCCAGAACAGAAATCTAAACTCATCATTCACATTTCTGTCTGGCTGGGGATTGAAAAGGGACCCACTGCGTCAGACCGGTAAAATCTCATTATCATTACCCAAGATGTCGTAAGGCGACCAATGGACAAAAATCAAGGAAATGGGCAGCAGCCTTTCTGAATAACATCAAAACTAATCGCAGTCAAAAACACGAAAGACAGGTAAAGTAATTGTGGACAAAACTTCAATTAAAGGGAATGTTTGTTCAGCTGTGTATCTAAGGAGATTGTACGACGGGAAAACGTTCAAACATTGCAAATGCATTAAGACGTAACATCTTGAACTTATCACTTATTTTGAATTGAACCGTCAAAAGGCATTCCTGGCTGCTACAAAGGGGACTCCGCGATCGCCAAAAGAAACCCAGCCGGAGTCCTCCGAGCGCGTTTCCCCATCGAGCTCTTTCCAGGTAAGCGGCTGGACCCACGATACCACCATCTGCTTTGCGAACACGGATACCGTCGTTCTTCCCGGGGTCACCTGGCGGGCCAAGTGAGCTCCAAGCCCATTTTAGTCGCCTCTTACAATTTATGAAACCTCCTAAATCCTAGTAAAGGTATAGTCGATTATGAAGACTAGTGTTTAAAATAGGCTGTATTATATTTGAATAAAAATTCCAATCATAGTTAGCACGGATATTCTAAACATATTTATCTAGACCTTGCAAAACGAAAAACATACGAGGTGCGGCGTATTCACCCTATAAAGCTCGTTCCGAATATTTCCCTGAAAGTCGTTATCGCCCGACCGTGTATCAGTTAAAGCGATCAGTAATCAGACAGCTAAATGACTATCCAGTTATGCGGGTTCGATTAGCAAACTAATAAAGTAGGTACTGACCGGTATATTCACACGTAATCTAAGTTGGTAAATGGTGGATAAAGGTTAGAATAATTATAGAAAACAGCCAATTAACCCGCTAAACTGAAAACAAATTATATTATTATAGTTAGTATTAATAGTGGCCGATCTACGAGAAATTTAAATATTTTAGAATTTAATTATCACTGCTTTACGGTGAAGGAATACATCGTGAGGAAACCTGCACATCTGAGAGTTCTCATAAAAAAAAGAGTTCTCAAAGCTGTGTAAAGTCTATAAATTAGCACTTGGCCAGCGCGCTGGACTATGGCCTAAAACTCTCTCACTCTGAGAGAAGACCCGTGCCCAACAGTGGGACAATAATGGGTTGACGAGAAAGATCTACGAGAAATCAGTCTATTTCACAAAGTTCATTTTCTTTATTTGTTATTCTATATCCGTACAATCCTTGTCAGGTGATAGGCACAGAGTAGCTCGACCAGGGAAGTATCACCTCACCTATTTGTAGCGCGTAGCAGTTCTTGCGTTTCCTTGGAAGGTTGTGGTTGCCGACTCACTTATTTACAAGGCGACCATCTTATTCCTCGGGAGTAGCAACGCGCCTGTAATCGACTTCATATAGAACCCCTCTTCTTTATAAAGTTAAACAGATGTCCATGGGCGGCAATTACCACTTACCATCAGGTGGACTGCGTGCTCGTTTGCTATTCCAATATACAAAAAAAAACAAATATATCAATGTAGCTAGACACGGATATAATAAAAAAAATCAGGTGCACCATAAAACGCGAGGCACCATAACTACAAAACATGAACAACGAAATTGGGGGCGTAAACATGTAAAAGGGGCTCGTAAGAATAACTAGGTCGCTAACAAGAACACGACGCCGGCGTCACGACAAAAGCATTTAACACTAAACAGGGCTCAAATGGACTGTAATAAAACAAAGATGGTCGCTAAGCTGAAAAGATTTTGAGAAAATGCGAAGGTAACAATCTTTATGACGCGAAATACCACGATTAAAAGATCATGCAAATTGTACTGTCATGTATTTTTAACCGAATTACCAAAAGAAAATTTTATCATTCGTTATGTATTTTTGACCGACTGCTTCAGAAAGAAGATAATATTTTTCGAGCGTATGTATGTATGTTTGTTTGTATGCACATTCATACAAATGGACATCCATTTCTTTGAAACGCGCTACAGCTCAAACGGCTTGACAAATTGTGACGAATGACATATCATTAGAATCATCTCAGTATGTATAGTGACACAGGCTACCTATAATTAAAAAAATGGAAATCAAGAAAAAAGGGGGAAGGGTGGATTCTTTGACTATTACGACAATATGGGTATTAAATGAAACCCAGTAAATAGACTTATCTAAAAATATATATATTGTAATACTTTTTTACTTTACTATTTTGACAAAAACCCATACACGCGTTAAATTAAATATATATATGTTATTATAAACAAAAAAAAACTTTTGAAACAGTCAGGTTTTTATGTTTTTAACGATTTTACTTTTTTTAGATTTTACCGATTTTACCGATTTTAGATTTTTTAAGTAGCAAACGAGCATGCAGTACACCTCCGGCTCATATATAAGGAAGCCGGCATCTACAACCATATAGAACAAGGCTTCTACCTGAAATCAGATTTATTTTATTTCCACTCGTGAAGAATAGGATGGTCGACTCGGATTACTGTTATATCCACACTCATCTAACACTTGAAATACGTACGGCAGTGGTATCTTCCGTCAGTCAAAGTATACTGGTTCTACTACCTTCCGCTGCTTATGTTCCAGTTTTAAGGTTCTAAGATAGACGCAGTGGCGTAGCGTGGGGGTAAGGGGGGGAGAAGCGGTCCGCCCCGGGCGGCAAAAAAAGTTGGGGGGGAGGGCGGCAAAAAAGATTTACAACCTTGTTTTGTCCTCAAGTTAGATATTGTGGTTTTTTTTCTGGGTCGTGAAGTTAGATACTGTCATTTTTTTGGTCGTCATGTTAGATATTGTCGTATTTTTTTTGGTCGTCAAGTTAAATTTTGTTATTTTGTTTTGGTTAGATATTATCGTTTTTTTGTTTTGCCGACTAAAATTTGTAAATGTGTGGTGAGTTTAACTTCCGCCCCGGGCGGCGTAAGCCCACGCTACGCCACTGGATAGACGTACTTTAACAAGACGATCCAACTTAGCCCTCAAGGGGTCAACATATCTGTGATCTATGTCCAACATGAACAGCTAAAACATGACCCTCGTCTTATCTAGGGTTGATTACAAATGTCCATTAGGGACAGCGAGTAAAAAACTAGTAGACGTAATTTAGTTTACTAGAAATCTGACCATAGCTAAATCTCTTGTGATTTTTACTATGTATACTGGCACATGTAACGTCCAACTTTACCAAACAACTTTTAATAGATATGTACTACTCATAGCATTATTAACGCTTTTCAATGTAATAATTAAGTAAATGAAGTTTTCTATGTAAAGTATCACCAGTCCAATAAAAATAACACTTTTAAACAAATACTTTAACGCGCTAGAAATAACTCTAATAATAATTTAACAGTGGCAAATACGAAAATAGAATCCAGGTAAAACCCATTTTTTATGTCTACCTTTTCGCCCGACGGATAACGGATACGTAGATCTTTTAAGCACAAGTTTTGTTACGCAAAAGTAACGTATTTTTGTTTGATTTTTAGGGTTCCGTAGCAAAATGGTAAAAATCGGGACGCTTATAGATTCGTCATGTCTGTCTGTCTGTCTGTCTGTCCGAACGTCACAGCCTCTTTATGTTGGGTTTAGTTAGACAATATTGTTACAAGACCTATTTTTATTGTATTAGAGATTTCCCAGACACTAAGATTTTTGGGTGCATCCTTAGAATTGAGTTTCATATGTCAAGTTATAAGTATTATTTAAATAGAAACAAGGTGGGAGAATGAAGTCAGAAAAGTAGTAGAACCAGGTACTACCGCCAGACCTATTTCTAGCGCGAAGCAGTTCTTACGATTCGGTGGAAGGGTGTGGTTGCCGGCTCCCTTTCACATAAAATGACTGTCTTAATCCTCGGGAGTACAGCATCTGTAATTGAATTCAGATAGAACCCCTGATCTGTATGTAGTTGCTGCAGCTACAGATACGACTTCCATGGTCGGCAGCGGTCTCTTACCATCACGTGAATAGCATGCTCGTTTGCTTCTTCAATCTTATAAAAAAAATGGTGGAAAAGCCGTATTTTCAACTACGAATATATTACAGTCAGATTATTACTCCTACCTTCCTATCCTACGATTGTGATTCCTACAACACATTTAAGCACTTGTGTTCTGGTTTTAAGGAGTTTGTAGGGAGGTAGTGCATGAGTGTGCTACGTGTATTGGTTAATGTCCATACTCGTAGTTGGACTGCATACTCATGTGTTATCGTTATTCTAAACAGAAATACGGCCATGCTCGATACATTGTTTTCGATTTATTGGATATAGTAGCATTGCATAAATAAGCATTTGTTATTGTCATTCAAAATAGAAATACGGTCATGCTCGATACAATTATTTCCGATTTCTTGCATATAGTTGCATAAATATTCATTTGCTATCGTTATTAAAAATAGAAATACGGTCGAACTCGATACATTTTTTTTCGAATTATTGGATATAGTTGCATTGCATACTCATTTGCTATTGTCATCCAAAATAGAAATACGGTCAAGCTCGATATTTTTTTTTATTGATCATATCTTCAACAAAAGGATTTGTCGTTAGCACAAAGCGGTACAGAGCGGATGTTATTACCAAAACGACACGAGTCTTGGCGACACGTGTTTCCGTTTACGGAAGTTGTTTGAGGGCGAGCTTTGCCAATTACGTAAGGTGTAGCTCAATTACACTAATTATCCGATAAGAATAACGTATACACTATGTGACTTGTCTAGTACCGAAGAGAAAATTGTTTAGGAAATGTGTCGTGCTAACTAATTATAACTTTTTATAATTATGAAGTAGCAAACGAGCAAGCAGCCCACCTGTTGGTAAGTGGTTACTGCCGCCCATGGACTTGTAAGCAACTTCATATAGAACAGGGGTTCTATATGATGTTGCTTACAAATATATAGCGCTTACAATATAGCGCGTGCAAAAAAAATGGACATACATACGTTTAAAAAAATATTACTCCTTCTTCTAACGCAGTCGAGTAAAAATATCGAAGTCGAAATTTCATTAGCATCACCAATACATAGTTACTAAAGTAACCTTAAATATATGCATTTTCAAAAATATATCTTTAAAAACATTCAATTACAACGCACTCTCATGTAAATACCAAAAGTCTCTTAATTAGGTTCCTTTATGCACAGACGCGAATAAATAAATTTGCCCTTTGTGCCTTTCCTAAATTGACACACAATGTCTCGTGAAAGGCAATCGCGCCTGTTGCCCCGCGTGATTGAATTTCACCTTTCGTTTCATCTGATTAAATTGCGGCAGGCGTACGCTTCCGGCCGTTCTCGTTCGAACGCGTATGTTTTACTGCACTTATTAGGCGCCGCTAAGTATCAAATAAATAACTTTGTTACAAACAGAATAAATAATATTAATACTGAACGCTCATAATAGCATTTTCTACACTCATAGCGCCACATTAGGATTTTCTCCTGTATCGTGGGTGCCATGGATACACAAAGACGAACACAAATACCCAGACCCAGAACAAAAATCTGAATTCATCATTCAGATGTTTGTCTGGCCGGGGATCGAACTCGGAATTCGTGTCGAACCGGTATGGTGACCGCTCCGCGGGTCGTTACATATACCGCTTTATTGCACGAACAACCGCATAATTCAAAACTCATGAATGAATGAATGAAATGAATGAAAAATGAATGAAAATAGTTTATTTCTCTCACAAAAAGGTCTTATGCTATGTTATGATTACAACATATGAATATCTTAAACCTTACGTAGTGAGAGACTGGTGCCCATTGTAGGTAAAAAAATCCTGAATTACAGGTCACCAATTTTCAGTTAAGGATCAGGACTCATCAATTTTAAGTTAAGGATGTATCTGAAACTAATATTGAGTTGTTTTAAAAGAATGAAGTTAAATTTTCAAATATTTTAATAATCAAAATTTTAATTATTTACTAAAACGGTAATAACAAAATCAATTGTTTATTTTTAAGTACTGCAATTTTTTTGTTTTTGGGTTGTGTTATTATTTAATCTAAGCAGCGATATATTATATTCGAAACACGTTAATGGAAAATAACACTTATTTACCATTTACTCTTTACGGTTATAGATATAAATATTTTTTCAATATCAAATATGAGCAAATACTCATTGTTTACATTTGTTCTGTGCTCTACCAGGAATGTTATCATGTGAATGTAGTCGTCATCGTAGTAGTTGTCCTTGGTATCCTCCTATAACATCCACAAGAAGTTAGAGAGTAGTGCTATTCAAGACCGTCTGGTACATACTTGGTTTAACACTTTTAATATCTAAATTAACGATTTGAAAACATCAAATCGGACAGTCCCAAAAAATCAATGGAAACAAAAACTGGGTCAAACATTACCCGTGAACCGGCGATGTCACTAGACGGACTCAAAGCAAGGAACCCTCAAGAAATCGATACTTAGGTATCAAGTAATGCCTCGGCTTACGTGTACCTTACGAATAACTCGCCTACTTTCGTCTAAACAAGTATTTATGTACATGCCATTTCTACTATTTTCATAGTTTCTCCTTTTTAACCGAATGCGTCAAAACGAGAGTAATGTTATTCGAGCGTATGTAATGTATGTATGTATGTATGTCAATTTCTTTGACACGCGCTACAGTCGAAACGGCTAGACGGATTGTGACGTATGACATACAAAAAGTTTGTTGGTATAAGTAAAAACGATGTACTTATAATTTATGAATAATTTCACTAAATTAAATTTTAATATACATATTTGGTATTGATCGTATTCACAAAAAAAAAGTAAATGTTAATAATTAATATTCAAGTAAATCTAAAAATTTTTGCTGGCCGGTACGGTAATTGGTAAGTTGACTGTTGTAAACTGTAATAATTACATATTACAAACAAAACAATCATAAATATGTCAATCAATTAGTTAAATTTTTGTTTTTATCAGATTGAAGCAAACGAGCATGCAGTTCACTTGATGGTAAATAGTTTCAGCGGCCCATGGACATCTGTAAGCAACTTCATATAGAATAGGGGTTCTATCTGAAGTTAATCACAGACGCGTTGCTGCCTGAGGACAAAGATGGCCGCCTCATGTATAAGTGAGCTGGCATCCACACCCTTCCACCGAAACGCAAGAACTGCTTTACGATAGAAATATATGCGGCGGTGGTACCACCCCGGTCGAACTACACTGGTACTACCACCTGCTGAAAGAAAGTAAGTTAAAAAATAGTTCATTCTATTCAGCATAAAAAGAAATGAAATAATACTAAGAATCACCATTAAATATACTATATTGACCGAAAAGGCTACGGGTGAAGATTAAGCTACGGTTGTAATAAATAATTGTAAAAAACCGGTCAAGTGCGAGTCGGACTCGTGCACGAAGAATTCTGTATCGTTATCTATAAAAATGACAAAAAAATCATGTTAGTTGTATTTGAGTCCCCCTTAAATGTGTACTTTGTATTAATGTTATTAATTATTTCAATAATGAATATATAACAAAATGTTTGTTGTATGGGAGCCCCATTAAACATTTATTTTATTCTGCTTTAAGCACATTTTGTTATAGCGGCAACAGAAATACTTCATCTGTGAAAATTTCAACTGTCTAGTGACAGACAGACGGACAGAAGGACAGCGAGTCGCGAAGGGACGCGTTCTCACCCTTTTGGTATGGAACCCTAGAAACGTAAAAGTCAATTACGCTACTCAAGGGTCCAATTCTGCTAATTTAGCGTCATTGGCGACATCTCTTCACCTTGAAGAGTTTTTACGAACCCCATGATTCTCGAATTTTTCTCTCGGGGTAACTTTGGAAAAAACAAGATTCAACTAATATTTGGAACTAAGGTTAAGGGCCTATCCTATCCTTTTGGGTCCTATCGCTTGCACGAGAGTAAATTCAGTAAATAACTGCTTTCTTATCGCTAAATCTGCTCAATAATAGTATAACAAATATAGGTGCTGGGTATTAGTAGCTTGCGATAGGAACTGAATAGTACAAACGACACCTAAAAATGCCTTATACAGCTACCATGCAACATTTCTCTCTCTCTCCCTCCCTCCTATTGTATGACGACCCGCGTGGCAGAGCGGTCACCATACCGGTCTGAGGCGCAGTGGGTCGATTCCCGGCCAGACAGAAATATGAATGATGAATTTAGATTTCTGTTCTGGGTCTGGGTGTTAGTGTATTCGTCTTTGTTTGTCCATGGCACCCACGACACGGGAGAAAATCCTAGTGTGGGGCTTTTAAAAGAAACTGTTATATGCGGGCATGTATGCGTGTTTTTGTGTGGAGGTAAATAATCGAACATAAGAACATCGTGCGCGATCGGTTGTATAATTCACACATTATGAAATGCACGGAAGTTTCGTAAAAATCTATTTATTATTGGTTCTTGTAATAATACCTGAGTTATATAATCTTATGATTACAATTTTGCAATAAAGGTTAAAGAACTTTACGAGGGAATCTTCATACAAATTATGACACATATGACATATTATGGTACATATGACATATTATTAGAATTGTCTCAGCTTGCAAAGTGACATGGGCTATATAATTTTTAATTAGGCCCTGCAAACAGGGGAAAAAGAGGCAGGAGGAACGATGATGTTTTTATAATCACGGCAATATGGGTATCAAATGAAAGCTAGCAGATTCCATTCTAGTATATTATAGTGCTTTTGTAAAGTAAAAGCGATCTTCACGAAAACGCATATGAAGCTTTGAATTAAATTTAAAGATTTACCTTTATGATAAAATTTATCTTTATGAGCGAAAAAAATATATAAGAAGTATTTTTAAAAACTAACTTTTTCCTGGACTGTACTAAATTCTACAAATTAAGCTCTTTTACTTGATACCCATATTGGATGGCTTGGACAAAAATATGTATTCCGCCACTTTGTTGCGGCGGATGTTTTGGAATTACAACAATATTGATTACATATAATTGGATTGTCATCAGAACTTAATGTGTATTCCAAATTTCTGCTCAATCGAACACTGACCAGTGGATTAAATTCAGCTTGCAAGATTTGGCCCAAACATATTTACATACAAACATTGCAAGTTAAATAAAAGCTTTTAAAAAAGCATTTCAAGCAGTCGGATTTTTTTTTAATATATTTTTTAAATATCACTAGTTTTAATCCGATCTTCATTACTGATAAAACAAGATTACTACTTTAATCCCTTATAAAATTACTCTCGTACACTTACAAAGTATCATTTGCAATACTGTCGCAGTACGCAAGAGCCTCATTTACCCGGATTTAATCTTATTTATGTCTATGATTATGAAACACGAGCCGAGTTAATTTTCTTCCCTTGTAGTTGAAACAAATTCATTTGAATACATCTGTATGATAAATGTGGATACCGGTTTTGAATGTTAAATTAAAATTTGCTTATTATTAGCGTTCCGTAAAGGTTAAAAACGGGCCCTATTAATAAGACGCCGATGTCCGTCTCGCCGTGTGTCCATCTGTCTGTCTGTTTGCCACCAGGGTATTATGTCATGAAACAGTTAACAGAGCTAAAATTGAAATGTTCACAGATGATGTATTTTTACTTATTTATAACAACGAACACTAAAATAAGTAACATCGTTAAAAACAATAAAACAAAAAACCCGACTGCTTAAAACGATTTTTTTGTTCATAATGACATATATTTCACTATACTTGACAAAACAAGCCAAGATAGAAAAAATTCTTAACCTATTTACTAAACATCTGAAATATAGGTATA
>DWNE01009389.1:0-10937 GCA_018249875.1 Cecropterus toxeus | reverse complement strand
CACACCAAGTTAGTGTTGATTACCGCCCCCCCCCCCCCCCCCCTTGTTTCTTTTTTTTTTATTTTTTTAATTTTTTATTTTTATTTTTTATATAAAAAAAAAAAAAAAAAAAAGGAAAAAAGACGAGGGGGGGGGGGGGGGGGGAGATTATAAGATTAAACACTAATAACTTAAATTTTACTTTGTTTCAGGAAATAAGTACACGATAATGAAAATGATTCTCATTGTGAAATTGAACGGGTCTCGATTGCCGCGCGCGGTTTACATTACTATTGAAATTGTTTAGTTAACGACACCTGTTCCCAACTGTCCGTCTGTTTATTGTTTGAAATCAGGTTGTCTGAATGTTTGTATGTATGTAGATTTATTTCAAATTCCATCAGTGATTGTAATTTAAATTAAAAGCAACAAAACAAATAAATGTAAGATTTACTATTTGTTTATTTCATTTGTGTCATCCTGAATAATATGTTAAGAACTACTCATCAAAAAATATAACATTACTATTTATAAGTAACAATCTCGTGAATTATTGATTTATTATCTTACAACAAGCGTCTAACATAAAAAGAAACAATTGTACATTATTTACATAAAAATTACTATCTACTCTTTGTAGACTAAATTTTCTGAAGCAGTAGTCTCCTGGGCAGCGACGACGGGTCCTCGCGGCAATACTGATATTCTCTTCTCTGGCAACTTGTTAACATCTTGCGATTTTGTCGTGTCTCTCTGCTCTAGGTCTTGCGTGTCGCTCGAAGTCCAATACGACTTATTGACTAGTATTAGTAACATAAGCATTGATAGGTGTACGAGTGAAAATCTAAAAAGCTTTCTTGAACTACCACTATCTGATTTCTTATAAAATTGCCAGGCTGAAAACGAAATAAGACATAAATTATGTAAAAATCAAAAAGTTACTCTGTTTTTTGTCTTGCCTAAATTTAGCAATATTTAGGGGAAAATTGTCGAGAAATTCTACCAGGCGATAGAACCAATGTAGTTCGACCGGGGAGGTATCACGTTCTTGCATTTCGGGAAGGATTAGGCTGCCGGTTGATGTTAGTCCTTAGTTAGAGTGGCAACGCATCTGTGATCGACTTCAGATAGAACCCCTGTTCTGTATGAAATTGCTTATAGATGTTCATGGGCGGCAGTTACTACTTACCTTCAGGTGGTAGGTTTGCAACTTCATTCCTATAAAAAAATAATGTTGCAAGTAAAACTGCAGCAGCGAAATAAAAACAAGGCACAAAAACATTTTTTTTTCACATTACTTACCTAAGTACATAAAATAAATATTAAATGGTAGTGATTCGACGGCAAACCACACGTTGGTGACGCCGAGGTGCGGCGCGGCCAGGCACACCGCTGTGATCACGCCCGTGTGACGCAGCGCCACTCTCCTACATAACGCTGCAACCAATTTAACGGGCTTTATCTTTTCTTTTTCGCTATATACAGGTAAGAAATTCTTTTGATTTCGTAATACTTCAGTTAAGTATTTGATTGCACGGGTCTTCTCTCAGAGTGAGAGAGTTTTAGACCATAGTCCACCTCGCTGGCCAAGTGCGAATAATAAAAAAAATAATTATTATTATTTATTTAACCACATTTCATTAAAAAATATTCTCGCAAACTGATGTCTTGGATATTACTTGGTATTTATTTATTGAATAATAATCTAGTATACTAAGTGTAATCTGTCCCTGTAGGCAATATAAAAAAAATAAAAATAAATAAAAGTTTAAGTTTTAGTTTTTAAATATCAAAATTTCAAAACTTTTCAAATATACAAAAATAATCCCTTTGCAATCTTAAAAATATAACATGGGGAGGCCCACGGTATATTTGCCGGATTTTTCCTAGATTTTCTGTTACAAACCTCGGGTAATAACCCAATTCTTTGTAGGGTAAATGTTATAAATGACCAAATTGTCAATCATTTAGAGTCGATGTTGGTCTGCGTTTATAATTCCTAAAAAAAGAAAAACTATTTTCCAATGATAATTGGTTATGATCATATTACCTGGATCAGTGACTGCCATCATCCGATAGCCAGCGCGCGAGTAGTCCGGGCGTAAGTTCCACGACAGCGCATTGAAGTGCGGGAACTGCCACGAGTACAGAATGACGCCTAGAACCAGCGCGCCCGCGTCCAACGACCCGGTGCAACCCGCCCAACCCATTAGAGGAGGTATCGCTCCAACTAAAATGAAAAATGCAAAATTTAATTAAAAAAATTTTTCACAAACTGCATTTACCTTTAAAATTGCTCATTGCTTATCCTAGAGTTCATTAAAGGAACGATGTTGCATTACTTGGTTCATAATCTTTGTCTTAAAAACGCCAATGGTAGAGCTGATTCTAGATTGAAGAAAGGCATGCTACGCTATCATAACAAACTTGTCAACTCTATATTGTTAGCTTTTCTTAGAGAATTATATATATTTCAAGTTATTATTTTAATATTAACAGATGAACTACACATGTGTGTAATCACTGATTGCACCTCTATAATATAAAAGGTTACAGTACAGGATTATCTATCCAGTGGGTAAACATGAAGAAATATAAATTAACAAAAGATTATTAAAAATTCTTATTTGTTTAGGGTAAATAGTGTTTAAAATATGGAATATAGCTATAGAATATATATTACTAACCTACTGAACCTAACCACGTGTTCAATATGGACATCCGCTTCAAGGGCGTGTAGACCGAAGTATACAGTACAAGGTTGCCAGCGCCCAGCGCCGCTGTCAGCGGGTTCACTCCTACGTACAGAACGGTCAGCCCCGTTGCTGCCGTCGCCGCCGCGAAACCTATCGCGTGCGTTGGTCTGTAAGTAACAATAATGTAATTGAAATAGTTTAATAAAATTGTCAGTTATCACATATTGCTTTGTTATAATTACTTGAATGGATAGAATGAAAAACAAAAAGCCATAAGTGTTTTACTTATAGTTTTAATCATAATGTCATAGAGTATTAATTTTTTTGCTACATTTCTGGTTTTTATTAGTTCACCATTTGGAATGCTAAGTTCTTTTGGTTTCTTGTGTTATGATGCTTTATTTTTTTATTTTACAGGTTGTATGTAAATCAGCAAAAAATCAATTAGATATTAATTTAAAAAAGAAGGATAACAAGACCTGAACAAGCATAAATGTACACTCATTCAACCTTATATAGTGGCATTGATAAGTTAAAAAGATTTAAAATATTAGTATACTATATAAACAGAAAACTCACTCTAACAATCCCTTCACAAGCACCCGGTTCTTAGTCCTGGACATTTGTGCGTCGAAGGGCACTTCGTGATACTGATTGATGGCGTTAGCAGCTGCCGACACTAGCCCCGTGCCTACCGCACACAGTGCGAACGTGGTCGGCGCGAACGGAGCTGGTGCTAGTGCATAGCCGGCCATTGACGTCATTACTACTAAAGCTAGGGTGAAACAAATGGTTTATTAGTTTTCGTGTTTTCTGGTTATAATGGTTGTACCACTATCACCTGAAAACACCTATAATAATAATAACGCTTTCTACACTCATAGCCCCGCACAATGAATTTTCATGTGTCATGTGTGCCATGGACACACACAAAGACGAATACACATACACCCAGACCCAGAACAGAAATCTAAATTCATCATTCAGCCTGGCTGAAAATCGAACCCAGAACCCATTGCGTGTCAGACCCGTATGGTGACCGCTCCATCTTGCGGGTCGTAAAAATCACTCCAAAACATCCCAAACTCCAATTAGAGGATGATCACTAGATAATACACTTATGGTAAATAAATATACATTATATTTTAAACTGTTTTTCATTATTTTTCATTTCATTATTATCATAGATAAAAATATTGCATGCAAAATAAACAATTAATTGATTGCTGTTCTAGTTTAAAAATAAAAACAATCAATCTTAAAGGAGAAAATTAAATACTTACATGTTAATCTAAATTTGGACAGCATCATACAGTACTGTCCGGCATTATTCTTTATGTCATGTGTAGGTAATTCCTTCCACATTCGAGTGTCAGTAGGCACATTTTTGCTCTTTTTCTTGGTGGTCGAGGTCTGTGTTTGAGAAGTAATTGGCAAGTTGCTTTTCCAACAGTGAGATGTTGATATACTGGCCAGTTTTTGTGCAGACCAACCATTCTGGAAACATGGAATACAAGTTTTTTAATGCACTTCAATATAATATTATATAAATACAATATATTTGGGAACATTGCTGCTCATAGTCATATATTATCAAGTCCAGATAATGTCGGATCTGTGGTAGTCCACAGATATTTCTGAGCCTGAGAATCAAGTGAAGTACCTCTGATCAGTATTTCTCTCTTACCACATAAAACTTACATATTTTAAAAGCAAAAAATGTAAAGGTTATGCATGTTGTATAAAATCTGCAATATTTCATTCCTACAATAATTTAAATGCATGTATTGTGCAGACCAATGCTGTCCTTAAAGCCAATTATTATACCCAAATTCTCAAATCTCGATTTCTATTACTTGCACAGTATAAAATAGTTTATAATAATAGTAAAAAATATAAGGATCATGACTGACAACTCACTTGAAATTTTGTCAGCACTGATTTGGAGGACAGGACAACAGGACCATTGTTTAAGCATAAAGTGCAGTGTAGCACTTTCAGATAGGACATAGCGGGAAACCAAGTTGTGCCTCTTACGTCAACATTCTGAAATATTACCATGTAATATACATTTAATGTAATGTAACTATGTAATGTTAAATCATAATTGTAACGTATAGTTCATCTAATCGATTTTGAAGCGGGTTATGGATATAGGTAAAACGGATATTTTAATAATAAAAATCACTGATTATTACTCTTTAGTGATATATTATTAATCCATCCATTCAAAAATAAAACCTTGTTGGTCTGTATTATTCAACTTTAACGTCGCGGTTTATTCTTAAATATCACAATACATTAACTTGTAAATTTCCTAGGCGATAAGATTATAGAGAATACACCTAGTAACGATAAACAGGTAAAATGATGGAAACATGATTAAATTGTGATACCCATGGTTTAAGAAAATTTCTACTCACGTATCGATTGATGTCGTATATAAATAAATAACTAATCCAGTTTTTGATACATAAGTACGCATAAAAAATATTTATTTAAACGCAAAATCAAAACAATGCAGGTTATATGTAACCCTAGTGAAGGCTGAATGAAGGACGTAACACACGTCCGACGTAACATTAACGTCAATTCAATTTTCCTCTATGATTCGATTTGACATGTCGATTATTAAGTAATAGTTATGATTCCGATTATAAAAATAACAATCGAACTATGCATACCACTGAACTTGTTTATTTACTGTGTCCGAGATTCAATTAGAAATCCGAAATTCAGTCAAATTAATAATATTTTTTACATTAATAATTTATAAATGCTGATGACAGGATTAATTTTAAATTTATAAAATTATAATAAAACATCGACTCATTATTTTGTAATACTGTAGTTTTATTATATTTTGATGACAGGACCCAGTGTAAAGAAATAACAGTAAATATTAATTTAATAATAAGTAATAAATTGAATGTATTTATCATTACCATCCTTTTTCTATCGAACCAAATATAAACCGTATTCATTTGGTTGGTACTGTATTGTATCGATATTGCAAAGCTAGAAATAGGGATGATGATTTATTCGTACATGTTCGTACTGTTCGCACTATCGTTCATTGGATTTGGATCCGAGCAAACACTTAAAGTTGCATATTATGGGATGTCCATACCACCCAAAGAAGACAGAAACTTGTCTCATTGTTGTTTGATATTACACGATTTCATTAGCCTACTAAAAGATTATTAATTGATTTGCCAAAGATCGGAGCAGTGAAGCAGTCATAAATTAGTTCTAATTTACGTATGCACGGTGCAATACAAAACATAAACCTAAAAACCTCTCATTACTTCAGTCAGTAGATGTTCTAAGATCTTAATATTGTTTTGCGTGATGTTTCCTACCGGTTTTCTGGAAAAACTTAAATACGATTTATTAAAAACGTGCTTATTATTACGTTATTACAATAACAAATATATTAAATATTGCTAATTTTGTATACCGTTACTTTGTTGCTGTATAAGAAAACAGGAACTACTGGCAATATTAGCCACAAATCAATACATCTGCCCGTGGGATGGGAAAAAATACATAGAGGTCGTATACCTACATATCTGATTAAGATTTATTGATCGAAGGTGTGCCTTTTATTGTGTGCGATTCGAAAATGATTTGAGATATTTCATTTAGATCCATTATCGTGGTTGACTTGCATTTACTTTTTAATAGTGTCGTTGGTTTCAGTTCTTTGAACAATTATTTATTTTTTCGGGAAAACCGCAATATGAAGCAGTAACACTGATTTTTTTGTTTTTATTTTGGTTTCGATTGAGATTCGAATACGGAAGTGGCTGGTTTCTTGTTGTTGACGCTCGGGTTGCGAAACATGTTCTTTTTAGAACTGTATAAAAATAACTAAATTATGGTGAGAAACACATCCTATACGTAAAGTACCGAGCGACATCAAACATGGCTACGCGAGGAGAAAAGGCTGGTGCAGGAGGAGGAGGAGGCAATGGCGAGGAGCAGATCGTCGAGGTAAATCGATTTGCCCTACATACCGATGATAGATACAAATATTCGATCTGACTATATATTAAGTGTTGTATGGAATAGATGTTGGACTTTCAGACCTTGGCGGAGGTGTTCCGGTGCTTCATCTGTATGGAGAAGCTGGTGGACGCCCACCTCTGCCCCCACTGTTCGAAGCTGTGCTGCTATTCTTGCGTGCGGCGATGGCTGACGGAGCAGAGGTCGCAGTGCCCCCACTGCCGCGCCTCCCTGCACCTTCACGAGCTGGTCAACTGTCGCTGGGTGGAGGAGGTCACTCAACAAATAGAAACCATGCAGACCACCTCGGCAAACCAAAGAGATAATCTCAGAGACCGGTAATCTAATTCTGATTATTTTTATGTTATGATTTTTTATCATTATTATTTTATTTGTTTACATTTTTGTTGTTATTTTTTTTTAATATTCATTAAGTATTGAATAGAATATATGTTTGTAAGTAGAAAACAAGATTACACATATTATATTTCATATTCTAGTCACTGCAACTCATGGACCAATTAATCCAAATTAAATTGCTGTTATATGAAACATATATCGGAGGAGGTCTACAGACTTAAAGGAATCTAAAAAGTCGACAATTAATGTTGAATAATAACTTGATATGGCTATATCAAAATATAACATGTAATAGTCTTAACCAGATGAGGTCATTTTCCGATACGGTGGTAGTGTTAGAAAAAATACTGTAAATGACGAAGTGCCCCCAAAGGCCTATACAAAATAAAGATATTTCATTTCATTTCATTCCAGCACTTAGGCTACTTGTTACCCTAATAAAGCTCCAAGTTATAGCATAATTATAACACAAATGAAAACCAGGGCACAGCAAATGTGTAAAAAAATTATCTTCAGGAAGATAGTTTTTTTGAGTATTGTTAAGAATTAAATTTAAGCAAATTTATATTTTCTATTTCACCATCTTAATCAGCTGTCAGCAACAGTTGAACGTCAGACCAGCCAATATTGTCTACTTACTTACTTGAAAAATATTTTCATGGAATGGCCACTTTAGGCCATATTTTGGTGATCTTTTTTGTGTCGTCAAATTGCAGAAACACTAAGGAAAATTGTCTACATTTCAGGGGAGAGCTCGACCTTACTTTAGAACTACTTTCCTTGATCTAAATTAAAGCAATATCTATTTTATTTAATTCATGTTGTTTGCTCAATAGAGTTTTGTTACTTATAACTACTTGTTACATTCAATTAAATATGAATAAATAGAAAAGATACAGGAAAATATAAAACATTCTTGGATTCTTATTGGATTTTTTATTAGAATGTTTATTTATAAAAGTAGTACAACTTGTGTTGTGTACATCTTATAAATAATTAAAATGGCAGTTTTTTATTGTTTATGGTGGTCAAAGACATGGATAAACTAATTTATGAGATAATTAATAAGGGGTTGAGTATGTAAAAGTGTGTATTTATGATATAAAATAATTATTTTATCAGAATATATAAAAAAGACTGTTTCAACATTTTTTTTACGTTTTACAGGAATTGTTAAGTTATTAAAAAATACCGAAAATCTTTCTTATAGGTATAGTACTAAAATAACTGTGATTACCTGTTTAATAACACATTATCTGTATATTATAAACTCCACAGGAGTTTGATAAAGATCTGTATTTGTGTGAGAACAGGATGTATGATGACCTAATGACTATGGATTCTTAATAGCATAATAGCACATTATTTTGATTAGACTTTGTGTTGTAATACAGCAATAGCATAATAATAAAATAATTAATGTGAAAATTATGCTTGCTTGTATTATGCAGTATGATAGATATATATATATGTAATACCAATTTATTATAATTAATTACACATCACTATTTGCATTATTAATTATATTGCCGTAGTTATTTGATATGGAGGAAAATTAGATTCTACAGTGGTTTATAATGCTTCTAGCTGTTTGTTTATAAAAACTTCTTGTTCGACGTCATGACGTGAAGGGGCTACCATATTTGCTAAACGAGATCGATATTGTCAACCCTTCGAGCGGCAAAGCCTAGCGCGCCATTGTGGCGCCCGGTTTAATAAATTAGTGATTCAACGTTAGGTTATACGGCGATCGAGTCGAAACTTATTTTTTGTAAAATAAAGAAGATACTCGGTTGAAACTTATGACATTTGTATGATAAAGAAGGTACACGTATTTTTTACTGGTTTTAGCATTTAGTGAAGGCGATTGATTAAATCAAGTTAATAGTTTTCCAAAAGAAAATGTCGTGAGAGCAATCGTCAAGCTCATAAAGACATACCCCAAATGAAATTGGAAGTTATGAAATTATAATAAAACTGAATTAATTCTAAAGGCTCTTAAGGCCAGTTCAAAACCAAATTCATATGAAGGTTTCTACCCACTGCACTACCTATTTTAAGGGCCTTAATTAACAATATTATTTGCCTTGTGCATGTTACCATGGTTAATTGGTTTTTGGTTATGGAGGAATCTCATAAAAATATTATTTTTTGCTTGTGTTGATCTAAATAACATAGCATGGTATAGTGGGCAGAAACCTTAAATTAGTGTTATTTGTTATTTATTTTTGTTTTTTCTTTCGTTCTTTTTATTTCGTTTTTTTTTATCTTGATTTTTTCAATGCCAACGTATAGCAGCAGATGTTTATGTCGAATAAAGCTACAAATCGGTGTACAACAGATGTCCCACGCATCAAGAGAAGCTGTCCGTGTACTGTTGGACATGTCGGCGGTGCATTTGCCACCAGTGCGCCCTGTGGGGCGGCACGCATTCGGGCCACAACTTCAAACCCTTGGAGGAGGTGTACGAACAACACGTCACACAGATCAGGGACGAGGTCTCGCAGCTGCGCCGTAGGCTGATGGAGCTTATCAGCCTCGTGCAAGACGTGGTGGGTATACAAATTATCTTTCCTGTATACAAGACATCCTAGGCAGACTGAATATTGCCTGATTTTTGTCTATAATTATCTTAGAATAATGAATACCTTAGGTAATACCTTAGGTACGTAACTCCAGTAACTAAGACTTAGAATGGATCACAGTTTGTGTTATTCTTTTTACATTGCCATACTCTTACAGGCTTGGTGTGGACAGTTGATATGACGATGATGTTTGATCAGTTTTTTCCTTCAAAGCGTACAACACTTTTGAACTTGGAACCGCAGTTTGTTCACCATTAATTTTCTTCAAATATTATTAAAAAAATATTAAATATTCAAGAATGAAGGATTGTCTAAAGAGATTTTGAATAATTCACGTAGGAGCGTAACGTAGAATCGGTGCGTGCCGCTAAAGACGAGCGCGTCCGCGAGATACGCAACGCGGTGGAGCTCATGATCTCTCGCCTGGACTCTGCGCTCAAGGCCAAGCTGCTCACGCTCATGGGCCAGAAGAACGGCCTCACGCAAGAGACCGAGCAACTTGAGCATCTACTGCAGGAGATTGAGCATCAGATGCACACCAGTACTAGGTGATTTTTATTATTAACTCATTGTTTTACACCTTGCGTCTATCTAATAATAGCATTATTAAGCGTTGTTGGGTTTTGGTGCCTAAGGTCTGGTAAGGGAAATATACCTACTTAAATGAAGTATTCCAAATCATTCCTCTAACCCATGTCTTTTAGGCAACCTAAGATATTTATCCCGCCTGGTGTTGATTTCTACATTTTGTACACAGTACGGTTGTCTGCTTCTGTTTCATAAAAAAGTAATCAAAGGATTAGTGGTTCTCAAAGAATTACATGCGATTTTATTATATTTGTCTTTACTCATAAATAAAAATAGAGTTTGATGTTGCAATAAAGGTGGTACTGTTTTTCAGATCTGAATTGATCGCGAAAAGCAGCGATCTGTCAAAGATGATTCACCAGGTGCGCAAGAAGCCAATGGCCAGTTTCGTGAGCGCGCCCGTACCGGCCGATTTCCACAGGCAAGTTTGAAATGTTCTTTATTTAATGATTAAATTATATGTTATATATATAATTTCGCAAGTTTTAATTGTGTACCTACCCTTATTTTTATTGAACAATCTTTTATCATGTCAGTCTTAAAGTAAAAAATATTTATATCTCACTTCGTAAAACGCAGAATCTACGTCTTGAAGAATATATTTTAGTCAACCTCAGAAGGACATAAACATAGTCCACTTTTTTCAGCATAGTACAGCATTACTCTTTCTCTTGTACAGCATTTATGAAATATAAGAAATAGATAAAAAAGACACCTTCTA
>DWNE01009388.1:0-10937 GCA_018249875.1 Cecropterus toxeus | reverse complement strand
ACTAGTAATTTAAAATATTTTTGTCACATAACACGGGTACATTTTGAAAATAAATATCTTTATTTTGCTGAGGCCTACAGGGGCACCTCCAAATTGTCACTTGAAATATTTTTGTTACACTACCACTGGATCGGAATACGACTTTAACTGAGAAGATCCGGCAAGAAACTTTGCGGGTTTGCCTTTTTTTCTTTGTGTTACTTTGTATTTTTATGGACAATATAAGGAGGGGGTCGAACCATTTGAGCGATTCCGGTAGCTCCAACGCCACACCTACGGCTTATAGCAACCGACAGACTGATCTCGAGACCGCGTATAAGACGGTCTGAGCCTATTGGAATCTCTTAGGTGGCAACGGACCAGCTACATCGCTCAAAGGACTGATAAATTACCGATGGAGAAGAAACGTCGTCAAGAAGCGACCACGTAGTCATGTACATGTCGCCTTCCCGACCAGGTACACCGATGATGACCTGAAGCACAGCACGGAATCGTTGGATTCGGAGGGCACAGGATCGATTGGAATGACATCGTTTAGGGGAGGCCAATATCCATCTATCTAACAGCCTCGAAAGGCTGATGAATTGATGGAACTTTATAGGATCAGAGAGGTACGAGTAATTATAGGACATGTAAATTGGCACAAACGAATATTCTCCAATAAGGAAGGTGCGGCGAGTTCTGCAGTAGGTAGAAATGTGCATGATAGTGAAAAAATGTTAAGGGTTTTAGCCCTCATAACCCGAATTCACCATGTAGTCAGCACAGTCCAAACGGGGAGGTACCTACTATCGCCACACCTTTTTCTATCGTGAAGCAGTTTTGTGTTTCGGTGGAAAGGAGTGGTTGTTTACACATTTTTATACAAAGCGATCATGAGTGCTAGTAGCAACGCATCTGTGACTGACTTCAGATAGAATCTTTGTTTTGTATAAAATTGCTTACAGATGTCCATAGGCGACCGTGACCTCGTTTGCTCGTTTATAAAAATATAAAGAACTGGGTTTTAGGCACATATTTTTTAGTGTTTTTCTATAGCTGCTATAATACCAAATACTATTAAAAATTTCGTCACCTGACTGACAGATGTGAAACAGCGTGTTCGTACAAGTTATATGCATAAAAGGCAAGATTGCGACAGGAACTAAATAGGTATATGGCATAATAAAAATAACGCCATCTACGAACAGACTTACGAGCACTAAGTCGAACTAACACCGCAGCCCGATTAGTTGTTTTATCTTCGATCTAATATGTACTAGATTAAAGGTCACGGCTTGAAAAACGGCAAGAGAAATAAGACCACAATTTCATTTGTGGTCTTATTTCGATATAGTATCGTCTAACCATAACCAACGAGCTGAAGCGTTATAATGTCTCAGTGTGCTTTAAAAATTGCGAAAACAACCACCATAACAGTAAGGTGTCTGAAGGAGTGTCTTTCTTTAGTTAAGTACATCTAACTTTCAGTTTTACATCATCGTAATATGTACTGTAGTATAGCAAACTCTTGCCATTTTTTCGAGCTGCGTTTGTATGCAACGCTTAATCTAGTAGATATTTGATCGAAGTGTTTTATACATAATAGTTCCAAAAATTTATAACAGATGGCGCAAAAATAAATGCAAGCATCGCCACGCCAAAAACAGTATTACCGGCGTTAAGTATTAAATACTTCAGTGTGTGAATTGAAATCCCACTTAGATAATTATAAAAACCTGTAGAAGGTAGTAGTTTTTGCCTTAATTACAATATCGCTTCTTTGCATGAATGACAACGCGCCACATACGTAAACACAAGGAGGCCAGTTAAAAATTAAATAGTGATGTTTGTTTATATCTTGTCATTTACCACAATGGAGTTGGAAATTTAAATCTATTTTTAATATTAAAAAAACGCTTTGTCCCACACTCTTATTTTCTCCTGTGTCGTAGGAATTATGGACACACGAAAAGTAATAATCAAAATTATTTAAAACATAATGATAAATAATAATTTAATACTCCTATATAACTGTGGTTTCGGTGCATGGAAAAAGTATTACTCAAGGTCAAAGGCAAAAAAATGTGTTTTTACGATTTTGATCAAAAACGGTAAGTTTTACATGAAATTACTTTGAATTTAGATAAAAATTGTAGATCATGAAATTATCAATAAAAATGTACCAATACTTTTATCCTCAGAGCCACCTTTTCTGAGATATAACGATCCAAAAAGTTGTAACGCACCTTATTTTTTGGTCTAATTTTAGCGAACTAATTTTAAGAGTTCCACATTTTTTATTTCATTACCCAACCGTTAAACTCCACCTATTTATACAACGTTTATGTAGACAATTGTATAATTAGTGAATATATAATAATGTATTTTTTTGATTGTTACAGTGTTATTTTAGTATTAATTGAAGACAGTAGTCGGTTGTGTTGCATTGTTTGGTAGAAAATTATATAAAAATGACTTCGGAAATATATTTATGGCGACAGGTAAATAAATTTATCATATATTTTTTTCGAGATTCGCTCATTTTTAAAAATAGAGGTATTTTTGCCAGGTGGTAGAACCAATGTAGTTCGTCTGAGGAAGTACGGTGGTACTTCCTCGGTCGAACTACATTGGTCACACCTATTTCCAGCGTGAAGCAGTTCTTGCGTTTCGGTGGAAGGGTGTGGTTGCCGGCTCACTTTTATATGAGGCGACCATGTCAGACCTCGGGAGTAGCAACGCATGTGTTCGACTTCAGATATAACCCCTGTTCTATATGAAGTTACTTACATATGTCCATGGGCGGCAGTAACCACTTACCATCAGGTGTGCTGATTGCGCGTTTGCTACGTCATATTTATAAATAAATAAATTTTATAAAACATGCAGTCCATCTTATGGAAAATACCTATTGTCGACCATGGACATATGTAATCAACCCAGATAAATTCCCAGGCACGCAACTCTGATTTTTTTAAAATGATGTGCGTATTAGAAATTAATTATTATTGCTTTACGGTAAAGAAAAACATCGTGAGAAAACGTGCACAGCTGAGAGTTCTCTAAAAAAAGAGTTCTCAAAGGTGTATGAAGTCTACCAATCCGCACTTGGCCACCGCGGTGGACTATGGCCTAAAACTCTCTCATCTTGAGAGAAGACCCGTGCCTAGCAGTGGAGCAGTGGGACAACAATGGGTTCACGATGATCTACATGTCGTAAGAAGCGACTAAAAGAAGGCTTCCGAGGTTACCGGCAAGAGTAGGAGCTTGAACCGTCCAGCCAAACGACTCCCGGAAGGACAGCGCTAAAAACCAGTCGATACGGTGAAACCAGCCGCTCACCTGGATGGAGCCTAATAGGCAATGCGCTCAGAGGACTCCGGTTACGTTTCTTTGGAGATCCCGGAGTCCTTTTCGAAGCGCCAAGGACGGCCACCGGGGGATTTTACTACGGAAGAATCCCACATAACCATGTCGCTCCCACGACGCCGGGTACCTAAAGATTTCCGTCTTGAGAAAAAGGGATACCAAGGCGTTCCAACGTAGTTTTCAAGGATACAAACTTATACGTACTTGATCTAAAATAGCATTTCTGGTCTGTTTAGAGAAGAAAAAAAGGATCAAAGTCCAAAATTCAAATCTAGTTTGTAAAAACATGGTAAAGTAACGACCTTCATTATATTGTATAATAAAGAAAAAAAGAATCACATATTTAAAACAAAAACTCGCCTGTTTAAAAATAATTAACTCAAAACACGCCGTTTGGGCTGTAGAGCGTGCCAAAGGAATGGACATACATACAAACAAACATACATACACAGTGGCGTAGCGAGGGGGGGGGGCGGAGGGGCGTTCCGCCCCGGGCAGCACATTTAGAGCGGCGCCAAAAACAGATTTGGGGGCGGCAAAAACAGATTTGGCAACCTTGTTTAGTCATCAAGTTAGATTTTTTTTTTGGTCGTCAACTTAGATATTGTCTTTTTTTGTTTTGCAATTCGTTTTTTTTTGGTTGTCAAGTTAGATATTGTCGTTTTTTGTTTTGCATTTAGTTGTCAAGTTAAAAATTTGTATAATGTGTTGCGGGTTCAATTTCCGCCCCGGGCGGCGTAAGCCCACGCTACGCCACTGCATACATACATACATACATACATACATACATACATACATACATACATACATACATACATATATGTATACGCGCGAAAAGACGGTTGTCCCATAAGATGATAAAATTTAGTAGGTACAAGTCATCCAATTAGCAAACGATAACGGCAATTTTACCAATTTTTTTATGTTCAACTTAATACCTACCTACGGTATTGGAAATTTAAGTGTCAAGTTGTATGACGAGAATCAAATTTCAAAGAAATATCTGGTATCAGTTTGGTGTTATATAATCAAATTTATTTTGTTTTAATATGCTACAGGAGCCATTTTTATCCGAGGCGTTCCAACTTAGTCCTCAGAGGAGCCAACACATCTGTGGCTAACCTCTGGTAAGATTCTGTTTTTATCTGGGGTTGATTACAGATGTCCATGGGCGGCAGTCGCCACTTACCAAGGGCTGCTGCTACATCCATATTATAAAACTAGTTATATCGTTAAAAAAATTAAACAACTTAAAACGAAATTATTGTTCATAATGATATATATTTAATTTAACGCGTACATGAGTTTTTAAAAATAGCAAAGTAAAAGTATTACAATATATATATTTTAAGATAGGTCTATTTACTAGCTTTCATTTGATACCCATATTGTCGTATTGTAAAAAAAATCGTCCCTCCTTTTTCCTCTATTTCCAGATGCTATTTTTAAAAATCATATAGCCTATGTCAGTATACAAACTAAGACGATTATAATGGTATATCATACGTCACAATCTGTCAAGCCGTTTGGGTTTTACGCGTGCCAAAAAAATGGACATACATACAAACAAACATACATACACATGTTCGAAAAACATTACCCTCCTTCTAGTCGCAGTCGGGTACAAAACCGGGTGAAGCTCTGTCAACCAGGTACATACTATTTACACTATTGTACTATTTATAAACCAGGTACTCTATTTATAAATAGATAGCTGACGCTAGAAATAGAAGTAATGTGTGGTGTTCTCAATGCACAGAGAATTCAATATGATCTGCACAGGATCTCAGACAATTACTTTCACATATTTTCAGAGTTTCATTTTGCTCTCCGACTATTTCCACTGTTTCGCGGCTGGCTTCATGCTGTCGTTTCCTAGTGTCCTCAACCCAGCAATTTTGTCTCCGAACACCACTGACTTGAGAGCTACACCTGATCAGGCTTCATGGATCGGTAAATATTGAATGCAATACTTCGTGTACTATTTTATTAATATCTAACATTTTTTTTCCTGCCCCTTCATCCGGAAAGATCTGCAGTGACCTGTGCACTCCACATAGCCACATTTGTTAATTGCTAATACCTAATATATATTTAGTGTGGTCGTAAAGCAAATAACCATCGATGTTAAACGGTCACTGCCTCCTATGGATATATGTATATGTTAGCAATCCCAAATCCCAAATCAATCAGTACTTCAACACAAGGTTGATCGAATCTGTGTTGTTCAAAGATACAAACCGATTAGGACACGTTAATAGATGAAAATCATGTAGCAGTACTAATAAAATTATTTATTACGAGTCAGACTGTAACTTAACTGTCACTAAATAAGGAATAAGAAAATGTTGGAAAATGTAATAAACCAAAGTGACAAGAACTAAAGAGATTCGTGAGTCTGAACGATGATATGAGAACCAGAAATTAATTTTGCATCTGATCTGATGAATTAAAATAGTTTAGTATCGTAACCAAAAAATCTTACATATTAATTTTAGACTAACGCAAGTTTTTATTTCCAGCTGCAAGCCAAGGAATAACTGCTATGATCGGTTTCTTCATCATGCCTGGCATCATGCAAATGTACGGAAGAAAAACTGCCCATTTCACGATAAATCTGATCGTTTTTATTGGCTTTATGATTTTCTTTTTCGCCACAAATATTACTTGCTTGTTCGCCGCTCGCCTGATCCAAGGTCTTTCGGTTAGCGGAGTATATGTGACGTCAATAATATTAGCTGAATACTCCAGTCCAAAACGGAGAGGTTACTTCATATCGATCAAAAAAAGTGCCGTCGCTTTCGGATCACTGGTGTGCCATTCCTTAATAGTTAATTGCACTTGGAGACAGATCGCTTTAGTTGGAGCTGCGATGAACTTGTTGGCACTCTGTACCACTATCCCTTGGCCAGAAAGTCCGGCGTACTTGGCCATGATGGGCAAATTCGAAGAATGTGACAAGGCCTTTACATGGTTGAATGGGAATTCGGTGGAGAGTCGAAAGCAGTTGGAAGAACTAATAGCAGCACAAACAGAACGACGAATGAAGAAAAAGGAAGGAAATGTATTCACGAGAATTTGGAAGATAATTATAAAGAAGGATTTCCAGAAACCGTTTATAATTACGTCGTTAATGACGATAGTAATAGAATCTTGCGGGAGGTACTACAACCTAGCTTATATTATCCAAATTATGACGGATATCATGAAAGACAAATCAGTAGCAGTGTACTGTTCAATGGGCAGCGATATTTTAATATTATTAGCGCTCTGGTTATCTTGTTTTGTAATTACCAATTTCAAACGCCGCACTATTCTGTTCAGTTGTGGCTTTGGATCAGTTGTCTTAATGTTTCTCGTAAGTCTTACGGTGTTTTTGAAAAACCATAACTATATAGGAGGTCCGTTAATCTGGCTCACACCTTGTTTTATTTTCATGAATAGTTTCATATCTAATTTAGGGATTATGCCTATATGCTTTATTGTTTCTGGAGAAATCTTTCCTTTAGAACACAGGGGATTTGGGACTTGTGTGACCGGAGTAGTATTTACTATTTTCTACTCTATAGTACTGAAATGTACTCCTATATTGATAGATAAAACTGGTGTAGAGGGCACATATGCTATTTATGGATTGAGTTTACTGATTTCTTTACTGTCATTAATTTTAATTATGAATGAGACGAAAGATAAAACCCTGCAAGAAATTGAAGACGAAATCAAAGGCGTTAATAGAAATAGAAATATATTTTTAGAGACAGAGGACGTACAAAATAAGTTAAAACATGTTAAAGTAAGTAAGCGAGAGGTATTTTAGAATACTTTTATTGATAATTATCTCTCAAAAATAAATATCTTTTTTTATATTCTTCTCAAAAACCCTTTCATTATTTCATTCCATATCATGAAGGTGAAAATATGTGTTCCGTAATTTTGGCCCGGCCGCCATATTGGATTTAGGGTGACGTCACTGAGCGTCTGAAGCATTGTTTTCCAAACTGAACTTGCACAAACTTCAGCTTAATAAGTTTGGATTAAGTATTTCACAATTCGGTTTTGTTTTTTAACTTACATAAATAGGTTGGAGTTAAGTGTTTTTAAATTCGGCAATGATATTTGTAAATATGCATATGAATGCTATGTTAAATTAAGCTAGTAAGGAATAAACAGTACAAAGTATAAATATCTAATACGACTTTGATTTTCCAATTTTAGTAGATTGGTCTGTAACAACTTCATTAATATGTTATCTATACTAATATTATAAAGAGGCAAAGTTTGTAAGTTTGAGAGTTTGTAGGAAAATCGGTACAGCAGAGATTAGCTCTCTGGATCTGCTGAACCGATTTTGAAAATTCTTTCACCAATCGAAGTTATTATTATTACATTATTCCTGATATAGGCTATATATTATCCTGGTAAATAAAAAGTGCCTTACGTGGGAGTTGAATTTGCAAAGTAAGTCGGCAAAAAAACGGTCGATGAAAACATTTCTTTTGAACGCTGCTTTAACGGTAACAGTAATGATTGAGCTCTAGAGAAAAGTTTTAGAGCTAAATTAATAATAAATGCAATAAAGAACCCCCGTTCTCTGTAAAAATGCTTATATGTATGCTACAATAAAATTATACAAAAATAAAATAAAAAATACTTCTATTTTCGATCTACAAACGGTGACTGAAAACATTGTCGATATTTCTGTATGTATATATTTCCACACTGTTTGGTATTTATTAATTTATGTACTATTTACAGGCGCCATTTTTTTTATTATATCCAATGTTACTTTGAAAACTGAGACGATTCTAATGATATGTCATACGTTAACATCCGCCAGCCGTTTGGGCTGTAACACGTCCCAAAGTACGTAATGAACATTCATACGAACATACATACATACGCTCGAAAAACAATTCCTACCGTCTAACGCAGTCGGATAAAGCGCAAATAAAATACAGTTGATATCCTTTTAATCATTACAAATTTCTTCAATTTTACTGTTACAAATTTATTCATTAAAAAACCTACACATTTATAAAGTTAGGTAAAATTCAGGATTCAAGTTAAATGATTAATTTTAATCATTTATTTTTTGTAATTGTTAGCTGTTTTAAAAATAAAAACACTTATACTCAATACATGGACAATGAAATAATATAAATTGTTGTAATATGCATATGTCTATGTTTTACAGGTGGTAAAACCAGTGTAGTTCGACCGGGGCAGTACCACCGCCACACCTATTTCCAGCGTGAAGCAGTTCTTACGTTTTGGTGGAAAGGTGTGGTTGCCGGGTTTACTTTAACATGAGGCGACCATCTCAGTCCAGTCAGTCGGGAGTAGCAACGCATTTGTGGTCGACTTCAGATAGAACCCCTGTTCTATATGAAGTTGTTTACATATGTACATGGACGGCACTAACTACTTACCATCAGGTGGGCTGCTTGCTCGTTTGCTACTTCATATAATTTATAAAAAAAATGTCGTTGGCAGGTAGATAAAAACCAGTTTAAGTAATTGTCTAAAACTAGATTATATTGCTGATCACCATCAAAAACATAAACTAGTGACATTGTTAAAAATATTAGAACAAAAAATCCGAGTGTCTAAAATGTTTCTTATTTTATAATACATTTTTAAATTTACATACATATTTAAATGAAATGTATAATTTTTCATGATACGTTTTTTATTGCTTTATATCAAATTTCGTGAAAATAGTCTAATAAAACTATTACAATATGTATATTTTTAAATGGTCTATGGTATACCAGCTTAAATTTGATATCCATATTGCCGTGATAATAAAAAATAGCCGCTCTGTCCTCTCCTCCTTTGCTCACCTTTTCCCGCTATATGCAGGCGCCATTTTTAAAAATTAAATAGCCTATGTCACTCTCCAATGAACACATACAAACAAAACATACATACATACGCTCGATAAACATCGCTCTCATTCTGACGCAGTCGGGTAAAAGCTTGAAGGACAAGTCAGTTTTTCGTTTCCTGAAAACAACTTATCTTGTCCCATTACTCAAGTGTGTTTCCTGAAATGTTAGATAGAGCGCCTTTTTCTACAGCTGTGTTTTTATCTCTGTGTATAATTAAACTAAATAATTAATTAGTTCTGATTAACATTCCGTCACAGAACAGCAATTACATTATTTATTTATTTACTTTATTGGTTCGAAACATACAAAAACTTCATAAATATTTCCATACATAATTAATTATCTATGATTATACTGTAAATCCAATAAAGGGGATTTACAGTATAAGAATGTTTAATGTTCTTTCAGATATTTTTACTAGACTGCGTCAGGAGGGTAGTGTTTTTAGAGCGTATGTATGTATGTTTGTTTGTGTGTGTGTGTGTATGTATGTGCATATATATGTTTGTTTGTTTGTATGTATGTCTATTTCTTTGGCACGCGCCACAATTTCAAACGGCTTGATGGATTGTGACGTATGACATATCATTAGAATCCTTTCAGTTTGCAGTGACATAGGGTATATAATTTTAAAAATGGTTATAGCCTTTACATTTTTAACAATTTGAAGGCTATAGCGTAAACTGTTTTGATTTTTTTATATTTCATGTTATCTTGTTCTGTCCCTTACAAGCAATACTAAAGTAAGTTAACGCGAGCGAAGCCGCAGGTCAAAGCTAGTCTTACATAAAAAAGGGCTCTAGCGTGTTAGTACTGTCTCCAAAATCAATATCAAAAGGTTTCTCAAATTGCCCATTATAAAAGTTATTTACAACAATAAATGGTGGGACCTGTACATATTGGCTCGGAAATTCAAGATCCAAAACAAAAATTTCGTCCACATTTCGCATTCACGTCGGAAAGCAACAATTTCCACGATGGAAAACTTTTAAGTAAAAAAATAGGGTTGTCACTACATTTAGTACAAGAATTTTAAAAGTTGTTAGTCTTTCAGTGATTTTATTGTGTTATCCAATTAAAGAACATATAGTAGACTAATAACATTTTTTTAAAATATTAAAACATAAAACCCGTCTGCTAAAATGTTGTTTTTTCATAATGACACATTTAACGTAATGCTTTTGTGAAAATAGTCAAGTAAAAGTACGTATTATCTAAATCTTTATATATATAAATTGAGTTTTGCTTGTCCGGACTAATCTCCTAAACTATTGAACTGATTTCAATCAAATTTTCACACCGTGTGCAGTTTGATCCAACTTAAAAGGTAAGATAGTTTTTTTTCTTCATTTATTGTTTTTAAATCAAGCAAATGAGCATGCAGTCCACTAGATGGTAAGATTGCTGCCGCACATGGATATCTGTAAACAAGTTCATATAGAAGAGGAGCCGGCAACCACACTCTTCCACTGAAACGCAATAAATGATTCACGCTAGAAAGGAAGGCCAGCGGGGGTTTTAGTTGAGGTCAGCCTAGTATTCGAACCTCGGACCCTCCATTGCGAGGTCAATCTGTACAACGTACAACCCTATTTCGTTCGTCAACCCATTATTGTCCCACTGCTGCAGGGGTTTTCTCTCAGAGTGAGAGAGTTTCAGGCCATAGTCCACCGCGCTGGCCAAGTAAGAATTGAT
>DWNE01009387.1:0-10938 GCA_018249875.1 Cecropterus toxeus | reverse complement strand
GTTATGTGAATTGTAACTTTGTAAAATACCGTGTTTTCTTAGTACTAATTTTCATTACAAAGACTCTACAGTTTAAAGTATAATTCGTGTTACAGTCAATAAATAAGTGGCAGTACCAAAGTTTTCTAAATAAACCTTAATATTTTTATGTACCAGCTATTCCCCGGGACTTCGCCTGCATGAGTCAAGTACTAAGGTAAAAAGTATCCAATGTGTTAATTACACCATAGACTGATTACCAAATTTCATCCGAATTCAATCAGAATTTCTTGCGCGAAACATACAACTTCACAAATTTTCGCATTTTTTTTTTCGCATTAATTATATTCGCAATAATTAAGATAGGGAATGAATTTAATAAAAGCGATATCCTTCCTGATTTTTCTTCATATCTCATTATATTTTAGTCCCATTCTATAAACTCGACATATTTTTGAGATCTGCAAAGTCAACTTCAACTGACTCAAAGTTAACTTTACTGATGAGCCTCATTACATTGAAATTTGGACACAAATTTAAATTTGAGTTTGACGGAGCAATCAACGCCGAAATCACGGCTCGTAAAGTCAAAGCGCTAAAGCATCAAACGGCCATAGTTTTCGCGAAACAAACTAAAAAGGACCCCTTGGTTGAACAAGGGTCTTCATTAGTCCGACTGACGGAAAGAAACAAAAAACAAACAAAACAACCTTTCAATCTGCCCTGAAAACGAAACAGTTCACTTTCAACTTTGTTACGCAGTCTTAGTGTAGAGTTTCAGCTGAATAGCGGATGTATTGTCGAGTCGCACATCTGTTTTTCACATTTATTAGTGTTTGTTTGTTTAAACTGTTCTGTTTGATTTGTTTGTGCGCGTGTATTTGTTTTTGAATAAAATTGAGTCCGATCTGTTCTCCAATCTTGAATAAATAGTTTGTGCAAGGTATCGTATAAATTTTTATTGGAGTTTGATTTTGCGGCCATTTTGTTCGAAAAATACTGTAGATTTTTTGTGGTTTTTTGCTTATTTATTTATCAACCTTTCCCGAAAATGTTTTTGAAGAAGACAGCGTTTGTTTAGCGAAATGGTTACTGCAGTATAGGGATAATGTATAACCAAAAATTAGGCGCCTACTACTTAAACCTAATTACATAATCGCGGAATTTATATTACTAGTTGAAGGTGTTCTTATCTTCACAAGTGTCTTTAAATTATTAAATAACGTAAAACGTTATTTTTTTATGCGCCAATAGATTGATTTGATATTATTTTTTTAGGTTATTATTTTTTTGGATCGTGGTTACGGCTAAACTCGATCACGATCCATGCAACTAGGTAAATAACGACATAAAATATAAAATCTAAAACTCGGGTATAATGCACGCTGCCTACTATTCCAAGATACTTCCAGAGATAAAACAACTACACTACTACTACACCACGTTGTCTGTAAATTTTTACACATGAAATTATGTACGTGCGTTCGAAACAACTCCCCCTATATAATATATTCTTTCTTTGTATTTATGAAATAAAGTAAACGCTTTTTCAACTGGTTTGCTAGTCGTATAAAATTACAGCTAAGTTATCATAAGATTTTCTTTTATAGGTAGAAATTAGCAGGGCAAGTGCAGTTTCTAATGGCTGTCGTATACAGGAACGCCTTTATCTGGCTTCAAAAGCCAGGAGCCTTTTGAAAACGCTGAACGATAAAAGAGCTGAAATTACTCGTTTATATTTTGAGCTCTTTCGAAATTTCTGTTAGCTAGCTTAGAGCTTTCTTTTGATGCCTTTAAGAAGCTGCTTCTAACACTAAGTACATATCGAGGTCAATTTATATAATCTTATATTTTGAAATGTAATTTCTTAAATTGTCTAGACGGAAATATCACGCCGCAAATTATTAACAAATTTAATTATTTTTTTTATAAAAGTTTTTATAGCAAAAACGGAATTAATTATAAAGTTTGTAAATGGAGAATTATATACTAAGTACATATTTGATTGATAAAGATATCTAACGCCGGTTGGAGGCCATGTGCGAGAACGATCGTGCACAAACAATCTCAGGTAGAAGTGTATATATGCAAGATATTTACAAAAAATCAATAAGGTGATTCAGAAACACTAGTGGTACCATCTATTGACGAATTTCAGAAAGTGGCAATAAGTCATACTAATATTATAAACGTAAATTTGTAGGGATTGTTATTCTTTCACACGAAAAGAGCTGATTTGAATTAGGCTGAAATTTCGAACACATATAGTTTGTAAACTGGATTTGCAAAAAAGACACTGTATATCGTTATAAATGACCTAAGTAATATTTATTTATTGCAGTAATTCCTACGTCTTATTGACAGAATTAAGAATGCAACACCATGAATTGAATTAATTATTATTTATTTATTACCTTTATTAATTGTTTCGATATAGTAATTTCTAATGAGTGTAAGTACATTATGCCATAGAAGTATTAATTACTACTATGATATAATTGTTAATGTGCTTACACACTATAAAGTTTCCTATATGCATACACACATATTTTTTTGGTTTTCTACTATTAAGAACCATAAAAATCTCGATAGTAAAATAATAATTAACATTTTAAAAACCAACCGTTAAATAAGATTTTATTAATTAATATTTTCATAAATCTTGTTAACTTATTTTTCAAACTCTTCCTAGATTTCTAAAACATATCTTCTCGATTTTTCTTTTGAAGTTAATTAAAAAGCATTTCTATTAAAATGCGATTCAGATAAACATTTTTATAGCAGTACTTTTCATTTTAAAAGTAGTGCACGCCGTTCACAACTGGTATTGTTTTTATTTTAAATGAGACAAAGCGAGTATCCGTCCCAGTTAAAACACAAATTTATTATTAAAGAAACGAAATAAATTGTCTTTTGGTACGCGATAATCATTTTTAATTAGTGGGACCGACTTGGAGCGGAAAATTAAAAAGTTTATTTTATGAATTTTGAGTATAATAATGGCCCCGCGACTCGCGGTCACCACAGTTCCTGTTTCTACCTACTTCATTAAATGACTTTGACGACCGCGACCAGGTAACTGGTGAGCGAGGCTGTAAGTTGATATTTATGGACATTCAAAACGTAAGGGTTTAAATCAGTCGAGTTTATACGTCGAGGGTAGACCTCAAGTTTTTTTATCAGACTGGAGTAGCAAAGGAATAAGTAGCCCGCCGGAAGGTAAATAAATAGTTACTTCCGGCCATAGACAACTGTAAGCTACCCCAAATAAGATGAGATTCTTACCTGAGGTTAAGCACAGATGCATTGCTACCCGTGAGGTCTAAAATAACCGACGCGTTCTTTTGTTCTATTATAATTATTCCATTATAAGTATCTTCCTTACTACACTTTGCAGATCAGAACACAGCAGAGCTTAACAATCGTCGTAACTGAGCATAAACAGAGGTCGTGTCTAACGAATTGAATCGAACCACAAAAAGTTCTACCTAAAAGATATACACGTATTTGTTTAATTTTTATTATTATTTATAACTTATGCACCTTAGACAAGCTCAAAGAAGTCGGGTTTAAGTTCTAAGCTAAAATATAGTAGACAACTGAGTCTTTAATATAAAGTCAAGTCTTGTAAAAACTGAGTCAAGTCGTTTTATACACTTATAAGACAGAGATTCTACCCCATTTTTCCTTTCTAACCTACACGATCATACTCCGTTTCTGTATTAACATGCAAAGCCGCTTTTTGGTCACCTCAGTAGATGAGTAACTTCTCAGGAAGATGCTGTTACACATGTCATTATCAATTTGTTACTTAAGCATCTGTTTACAGGGTTCACATAGAAAGAGACGTTTAAGCCCTAGGTTAGTGATGTACATGTCTGATTTTTTTTAATTACTCGCGGACATGTAGGTGCTCTCATAATGTTTGTATTTATTGTTAAAGAAAGTAATTAATCGATGGTAAATAATTTTAATACAACTGTAATTTTGTAAATCAGTGATACGTGTCTGGTATTCAAGACGACTGATTTATGACTAAATTTTACACTACTACGTTATCACTGGTCGTTTTACTTTCGTTATCACTGCTCGTAGATCTAATGACAGAATATTTGAGGAATAGTCCTTTACCCAGATTTAAAAAAAAATAGTTTATCGCTTACCCAACCTTAGTATGTTAATGTTTAATTTTGGAGTTCATTTGCGGTAACATCCATTTAATTCATAAACCACTGAAGTATTTTTCAATAGCTGTATAAAGTTACAAGTATTGTTATTGAAATGGCCTATTATGGCAAATTGAAGTGAATCCTATTTTACTAATATTATATAACTATAATAATATGTAATTGCTATGAGGGAGCGTAAACATAATAATTCCGGTGTTTAATGTATTAATCAGTAATATTATCATTTTATATCTTTCATTATTTTATATCTATGATGATTAACGTTTTAGAAACTTAATTTTGCAATCGATCCCTTAAAAAGGCTTAAAGTATCATGCGCCATTAAGCTGCTCAGGGGATGTTTAATAATGCCGCCTAAAGAATCTATGACTAATCCAGAATATTAAATATAGTCGATTTATAACATTATTACATCCTATTAAATATGTTTTAACATATGTAAAATATCGAGTTACCAATAATAAATGGTATTTTCCTGATGTACAATATTATTTTCCTAAATTAAACTAAAATAAATAAAAAATATATGTAAATAATTATAATAACTTATAACTATATAAAATTAAATGAAATTAAACATTAAATATAAAAAGCTTCATCCAAATTGCTGAACTTGGGCAGCGTCCCTAAAATGCTGGCGACATTACCTCGTTGGATCGCTATGCTAATTCTCTGCCCGAGGTAAGCGCCAGCCCTTTGATCATTAGTGCACTCGATAATTAATCAATTAATCAATTACATGATACTTTAACATAAATTCTTTTAAACCGCTATGAGCAAGATAACTTGCATTTGTAAACATATTCGAGCCACACATCATAATATTCGAATATGAAAATCCCTCGCAAGTTTACAGTTCAAGCACAGCACCTATACAAGCAATCGAGATATACACGTCCCATTTAGATTATTCCGTACAAGTAATAAGCGAAAAGCGATATCATATTCATACTAAAGTTTGATTAAAAAAATAACGTATTGACGAAAGTTTGTTTTAAGACTGGAACCTGTATAAGATTTGCCTTTTTATAACCACTGTAGTTATGAAAAAATGTCTACCAACTCGCACTAGGCCAGCGCGGTAGACTATGACTCGAAGTCCTTTCATTATGATAGGAAACCCGAGCCCGAAAGTGGGATAGCAATCGGTTGACCACATGGTAACAAAAATATGCCAAACTTTCTAATTTACACCTTCGAATTTGTGAAACCTTCCTGGCCAATATTTTTATTTGCTAACGAACACTTGTCATAATGTAACTAGTAAATACTTCAATTTTATGTCAAAATTAAATAAAAAGAAGAATGATTTCAATGCCATCAATTATATTTGAGTGTACATTTAAAATCATATTTTAAAAAATTACCAAATGTAGGATTAACATTTACTACTTTTTTTAAATATGTTACTAACTCTTAGTTAAAGATATATTGAATCTTATATAACTAATTCTTAAGCTTCATTTATTTTACTCATCTGAAATACATAAAAATACATTTAATAGAATTCGATATTTGTTGTTGGATGAAATTCCCCCACATTTTTTTTAACCGTAAAAAAATTTCACCACTAACATTTCATCCTCCGCCTCGCTACTTGCTTATATCTTTAAAACTGTTTAGGTAATAGTTGCCATAGAGCTATGAAATGAGGCTCTCTGTATGCGAAACTTTGACGTCTTATATACAACAATAATAATAAATAACGAAGACAAATGCTTCACAGCTGAGGCGGAGCCAGCGTATCGCTGTTCCGTTGTATCACAATTTGATTTTAGTGTTTGTGCAGGTCATTTTATATGAGTAATAAAGGTGATGGAACTATTCATGACTTAATTTCAGAGGCCACTATGTTATAACTATATCTGCGGTATAACAAACTAGGTTATTGCCGCGGCTTAGCCCCCCTTAGCCACTCTACCATGGTAATGACAAGGACCAAGGAACCTAGGACATTTCAACCTGTGGGTTGCAATAAATTTTAAAAAGATAGATATATTAATTTTTCTTCCAACACAAGCTAACTAAACGCTCAAAGGGGGGCCCCAACCACTGCTTATTTATACTGAATTTTGTAGACAAATAAAATATTTTTGATTTTTTTTTAGAGTTTCCACCCCTGACCAATGACCTGGCCTAAGTCTGCAGTAGCGGCATAGTGCGGCCACTGAAGACGCAAACCTGCAACGCTACCTAACGGTAGCAAACAACACCGGTGGACAGTGTATCCACTGTGGGAACTGCGCAGGTAAAGAGGGGTTCCTCGAGGCCCGCAGACCTTACGCCATGCGGCGACACCACGTCGCGGTATAGGACGACTATCAAACTCAAAGTAGAGTTTCCAAAGCTTTTATTTAGTTTGGTTGGAGATAGGTTGGTCTTTTTAGGGTAACGTAACCAAAGGGTAAAAACAGAACATTATTACTAAGACTTCACTGTCCGTCTGTTCGTCTGTATGTCATCAGGCTGTATCTCATGAACCGTGATAGCTAGACAATTGAAAATTTCATAGGTGATGAATTTCGTTTGCCGCTGTTACAATAAATACTAAAAACAATATAAAATAAATTAATATTTAAGGGTGGCCACCATACATTAAACGTGATTTTTATAGATGGTACGGAATCGTTCTTGCGTCAGACCAACTCGCACTTGGCCGGTTTCCTTAGATTTCTTTACATTTTGCCAGATGGTTCGTGTAGTTCGACAGGGGAGGTACCGCCGTCACAGTTCACACCTATTTCTGGCGTGAATAAGTTCTCGCGTTTCGCTGGAAGGGTATATTGCCGGTTCACTTATATATGAGGCGAGCATCTTCGTCCTCGGGAGTAGCAACGAATCTGTGATTGACTTCAGATATAATCTCTGTTC
Source organism: Cecropterus toxeus (assembly GCA_018249875.1). Lineage (NCBI taxonomy): Eukaryota > Metazoa > Arthropoda > Insecta > Lepidoptera > Hesperiidae > Cecropterus > Cecropterus toxeus. The sequence continues at coordinate 3,898 of DWNE01009387.1, read as the reverse complement.
TATCTGAAGCTGCTTATAGATGTCCATGGGCGGCATGTACTCACACCAACAGGTTGACTACATACTCGTTTCCTACTTTATTCTATTATCCTTCCTTTCTTCCTTATCCTATTAAATCTTTAAAAAAATCGTTAGAATAGTCAATTAACAATAACATAATTTACATATTTTTGGAATTGTCTATTGGAATATGGGTAATATTGTCGTGATAATAAAAGAAACCTCCCCCTCCCCCTTTGCCGTGTGATGTGATGTATTTTTATGATGCAGTGATGCATTTTTTAAATTATGTGGCCTATGTCGCTCTCCAAACCGAGACAAGTCTAATGATGACATGCTTCACAATCCGACAAGTCGTTTGGACTGTAGTGCGTGCCAAAGAAATAGACATACATTAAACAAACATACATACACTCGAAAAACTTTACCCTTCTGTTGACGCAGTCGGATAAAAGTAAATGTATGCGAATGATCTTGCTTATAGCTAAATTTGTCAAAATCGCTCAATGCTGACGCATGTCGGGCCGAATGTATCGAAGTGTCGCATAAATACATTTCATTTTAGAATTTCAAATGGGATTTCAGTTTTAGCTAAAGATGTGTTGCTATGCGTTTAAAAGTTAAAATTGCGACGCCTAATTTTTACCTCACTGTGTTAGAAGGAGGGTTTTTCGAACGTATGTATGTATGTTTGTTTATGTATGTAACATGTTTGTTTCTTTGCATGTCCATTTGTTTGGCACACGCTACAAAACAAACGGCTTGGATTGTGACATATGAAAGTGACATAGGCTATATATTGACGCCTAAATAAGGGAACAGGGGGGGGGGGGGCTTTTTATTATCGCGGCAATGTAGGTAGCAAATGAAAGCTAGTAAATAGACCATTCAAAAAATATTTTAATATTATTTAAAAATTTTTTTTTGATTATTTTCGAAAACTCATATAACTCGTATGTTTTACGTAGCCGGGGTGTTTTTTTTTTACTATTTTTAACAATGTCACTGGTTTCAAATTAGAACATAACAGCGCTTAATACTGCTTTTAAAAATCAGGAAAAACAGTTACCGCAGTCGAACTACAAAACCTTTGAATTTACTATTTCTTACTACCGAAAGACATTTAAAATTAACACAAATATTATGTACTTATCTATAGTGTTAAAATATCCCTAAGTTCTGTTCAATATTAGTTAGATTGAACAGATTAGTTAGATGTCAGTCAGTGCGCGTGCGCACGTTTTAAAATTTCACTCATCATTACCTAATGCGCAAAATCAGTCAATGTCGTTATTTTTAGCTCCCCCGTCATGGTTAAATGCGCCGTTTCGTCACATCCTAACTATTTCATTCATTGTATTGTTTTGCGTGGTTAGATGGAAGATTTATTTGTAAACAAACCTTTGTCAAAACTTAAAGATTGATTCTAACTAGTAACATTGAAAACATTAAAACAAAAAACCCGACTGCTTAATCGAAGTTTTGTTAAAATAGTCAAATAAAAGTGTTATAATATAAAGGTATATTTTTAGATAGGGATATTTACTAGCTTATGTTTGATACCCATATTGGCGTAATAGTAAAAACAATCGTCCCTCCCCCCTTTTTCCTCTATTTCCAGGTGCCATTTTTTACAAATTATATAGCCTATGTCACTATGCAAATTGAGACGATTCTAATGATATGTCATACGGCACAATCCGTCAAGCCGTTTGGGCTGTAGCGCGTGCTAAAGAAATGGACATACATACAAACAAACATACGCTCAAAAAACATTACCCTCCTTCTGACGCAGTCGTGTAATAAGGTAACGCCTACAAACTGACAAGACTCATGTAAAACTGAAAATAAGGGCATCATTTAAAAGACAAATGGTACTTAGGGTATTTTTAGTTTCGTTTACGTATTTCTCGAGTCATTTAACGTTCCGAAATAGCCTATATTTTGTAATTTTGCAGCGGAAGTTGCGCGTGCACATTTGGCAGCATCTGGTCATAAAATCATAAATTTACCTTTGGTCATAAATTCATAAATAATATTTTTCTTCCATATCGACACGTGGTGACCCTTCGCTGTACGTCAAGAGATGGCGTTACTAGTTGAATAACTATTTCAGAAACCTATGGTGGTAAAATAAGTATGTTTCGAAGAATTAACGACGCCACCCCTATTTCTAGCGTGAAACAATTCTTGCATTTCCGTTGAAGAGTATGGTTGCTTGCTCATACAGGTCGAACTACACTGAGTCTTCCAATTGGTGTTTTTTTGGAAGATTAATAAACTTCGCCCCGGTAAGTATGCACTATTTATTATCCAGTGGTAGAACAGATATAGTTCGACCGGGGCGGTACCATTGCTGCACCTATTTCTAGCGTGAAGCAGTTTTTGCGCGAGGTAGAAGGGTGTGGTTGCCGGCTCACTTATTTATGAGGCAACCATGTTATTCCTCGGGAGTAGCTTTATTTTCTTTTGTTGTTAGTGTTTGCTGTCATGGCGGCAACAGAAATATATCATTGGTGAAAGTTTCAACTCTAGCTATCATGAGATACAGCCTGGTGACAGACTGACGGACAGACGAACAGCGATATCAATATGGTACCTTTTTTGCGCTGTGGGTACGGGGCCCTAAAATTCTATTTTTAATCATTCTCAGTCCTTTAATTTTAATATTCTTATACAAATATCAGCGATGCAGACAGATACATTTTAATTTTAATTATATGTATGAATTAATAAAAATAAATATGTACATATTTTTATAAGACGTTAACCCTAAAATCTGTATTTATTGCGAAACTTCTTATTTGCTGTATTTATAATGTTGATTTAGGGTTTTTGGGATTGGATTGTTTGGATTGCATTATTTATAAAAAACTTTTATTTTATTCAGTGTTAACAATCAATTTGAAAATATCCTTAAAGTAATCTGATAAGTTGAAGTATAATTGTTAATTTTAATAGGATCAAATTTGATTACATTTATATTATTATATTTTTATTAATAAAAAATATGAAATGAAATTAAATGAAGAATAAAGATAAAATTGTCATATATAAGAAAGATAAGACTTGCTATATATCAGAGTATTATTATTAAGATATTACATTTGATATATATTAAGATAAGATTTAATTTCAATTTACCTTGTAACGTAGGTTTTTCAAAAAATATTTTGGATTTTACTTATCATAGTGATTTGAATTTATGCTATGGGTTTATATGGCTTATTTAAATATTTAATCCATTCAATTTTTATTTAAAAATGATCATGTATTAATTTTTATTTAAATCTACTACGATTAACTCTTAATTATTTCTAATTATTTTTTTTTTATATATCAAAAATTTTAATCAACGAAACGCCTACAAAGTAAATTCCTCCTTTATTAGTTTCATCATATCATTAAGATCTATTCGACTGATATAATACCAGACGCTACATTTTCGATTTTTTTCCAGTAAAATTCTTTTTTATCGTTTCCTCCTTCTACAGATGCTTGCATGTGTCAACACTCCAGTAAATAAGTAGGACTTTGTCCGAAGTTTAAAACACTTGACCTATGTCCTGCAAATTGAACACGTAGTGTGGATAGCCAATTTGTGGTGACTAAGAAGTAAATTGATGTGAGCGAAACGTTCCGTATGATCTCAGTGTTTAATTGGATGTTTTAGTAAACATTCGTATATTTGTGAAGTAGGTTCTCTGGCACTTCGGTAAAACAACTTAAAAAGTAATAGTTCAATAAAAAGTAACAAAATACCTGCAGATTTTAGTCATTTGGTAGAACCAATGTAGTTCAACCGGAGAAGTATCACCACCACACCTATTTCTAGCGTGAAGCAGTTCTTGCGTTTCAGTGGAAGGGTGTGGTTGCCGGCTCACTTTTATATGAGGCG
>DWNE01009386.1:0-10938 GCA_018249875.1 Cecropterus toxeus | reverse complement strand
CTTATGTTACAAAAACTTACTGTACTCAATTGAGTACGGCGGCGCTAAATGGGTTCTTTGGCAGATATTATGTAGATAGTGTATAATATTTTAGGCTAATTAGGCATCAATTATAGCATAGTACAATATTACGGAAAACGATTTACAATCAGCGAGATCTTTGTCATAAGTAGAACGTACAAATACTTAATGAGTTATACGCCTTGTATGTATACATTAGTTAATGTCGAAAACTTAGTTAGAGTAACGCGCTTCTTCAAACAGTATTAACCCAATTTACAAGTAAAATCACGCAGTCTCAACTCGGAACATATACTTTGAAACAAGTTCAACGCTTAGAACTTGCAATGTACACTCGCTGTTCAATTTGTACCACTTCTAAGTTTACCTGTTTGCTTGGAGACAGTATACTTTGGTCGACTTCTACATGCTACTTAGTATTCTGTTTAGTATTATTTGTTTGACTTTTATTTATTTTGTTTTGAAGGTGTTAGAATACTTTGGCGGTACCTGAGGAACAATTTCTGCGGATAAAAGCAAATTTAAGCGTTGCTGTGTTATTGTTTGAAGAGTATGGGAGACATGTTTAAAAAGGGAGACATACTTATCCGACACGTTCCAACTTAATGCTCAGGGGTAGCAACGGATCTGTGGCTAGCCTAAGATAGAACGCTTATTTGGGGTTAATGATGCTCATGGGCCGTAGTTACTGCTTTACGGTCGGTAACGGTAAGCTCGGTACCTCTATGTTAAAAGAATGAACTAAACAAGTAAGAAAAAGTCCTTTCATAAACGAGTCTGATGCAAAAGTACCTCTTGTAAAAAAATAAGTTTGCAGGACTTTAAAAAAATAAAGATTTTATGTACAATGGCCTATAGTGTATACTCAAAAGGTTGACATACATCTTATACCTAGTATAAAACTTATAGCTAGAAAAATCTAAGTATGTAAATTAACATACATTTACTTTATGTCGCTCTCATTCTCCACAATACTGCCAAACTTGCAAGCAATAAGGCATATAATAGAATCAGCTCAATACTATCTAAAACGATATTCGAACTACGTGGTACATTAAACAATGTATCTACGTACTAATCAAATTTACAAGAAATATATTGCCATTTGTACCCATACTCCGAACTTACGGTACCTACTTTGAAACAACGAAGTTTACCGCTTAGAACTTAAAATATGTTCGCTGTTCTATTTGTGCTACCGAGTTTGCTCTCTAGTTACCTTCTTGTTGAAGGAAACTAAGTTCTATACCGCATCAATCTAATTTACTAAATGTATTTCTATCTGAAGTCGGGCGAATAAGTTTGAAAAAACAAGTAAAACGCATAAAGTTTCAAGATGTATTCAAGAAATAACAGTGCTATGAGAAATCAAATGACAAATGAAATGATACGCCTAGAAAAACTGAATATGTGATGGTGGTGAAAACCAGGACACACCTATCGATGTAGAACTGATTTCTATGCGGGACAAACAGCAATCAACTAAATCACTCTCAGATACAGGATTTTTATTTGAGGAATGGAGTGGGAGTATAATCCAGCAGAAAGTAGATTTCAATGCTGGAAACAAAGGTCATGCTAGAAGGAGAGTTATAGGAGGGGAAAGTCTCAGGTATCGCCTCAGGTATTCTATTTCTAAAATGTTGTAAGCCCCTAAAGGTCCCGGATAGTAATACGCTTGAATTTTTACAGAGAGGCTTGAGCTTTGGCCCTTCTGGACCCGCCACTAAACTACACTACTCAGCGCACTTTTATTAAGGAATAGGACAGCGTTTTAGAATAAAAAAATATTAATTTAACAATTTTACCAATGTGTTCACCTAATTCCTAATATGTATCTAAGCTTATCTGTCTAAAATGTATAATGTTCAATACTTATAAACATTATAAGCAACACAAATGAAGTAAAAATGAAAGTCTCATTGCACAATTTGGCAGTTAAAGTATATACTTTGTAGTTTGTGTAAATTTAAAGGAATGTAAAAAATTCGTGTACGGCGACACAAAACCTCCTACCTCGGTTCTGCCGATGCGGAAATATGTACAAAATGCAAGCAGCCAGTCTCAAAATGGATGTGCATTTTTAACAGGTCACCGGCTGGATTTTCATACTTCCTTTTGGTTGATTTGAAATTCTATCCTACCAGTGTAATTTATATATCAATATAAATCGGTAGGTACTTGTTTTTGCTTATCACTTATTCAAACGGGGTTTTATGATATCATTTTTATTATCTGAACATTCAAATTAGTAAACATTCGTTCTAAGTGGTAAGTAACAACAGGTATAGGGCTTTAAAAGTTAAAGAAGATTATAGAGTTTTAGCTGCTATTGACCTATATATGTCGGAAACGGTCATTAGTTTGGATGGTAAACGAAACGCGGCATGAGTTCCGGGAGATGGCAGAACTATCGCGATGACGTCGATCGACATACAGATTTCGTGCAACAACAGAGCCTAGGAGGGGCGACGCGAATTAACGTCGCTACCATTACCTGCTACAATTACCATTTTACCGTCTTCGCGAGTGGTACCTCCGTTCTAGAAACTGTTATTCGTTTCGGTTGCTCGCTGCGGTTTATAGTATGATAAATCGTAAATGTACTAATAGCGGTTATAGATAATTTTCCGTATCTCTTTGCTCGATTACATACCACCCTAGTGATGTCCGAAGAGGGATCTAATTATATATATAATAACGAATATATATAATAAGAATAACCGTTAAATAACCGAACACCGTTATAAGTGACAAAAAGCTTATAAAAATAAGAAATTTCACTTATTTATTAAATGATAACGCTACGAGTAAGCATGTTATCCCAAGATCTCATGTTACACGCTTATAAATGTTATAAGCGACACAAATAAAGTAACATTAATGAGTAAAAGGAAGTAAGAAAAATCTTTTATTCGGTTTAATATAAAAATATATATATTATTTTAAATATATCACTAACTACCGAAATTTATTATTGTTGAATCATCTTTTTTATGACATTGTTGTAGCAAACGAACTTGCAGTCCACCTGATAGCCACTGCCGGCCATGGACATCTGTAAGCAACTTCATATTGAACAAGGGTTCTATCTGAAGTCGATCACAGTGCGTTGCTGCTCACGAGGACTGAGATGATCGCCTCATGTCCGAGTATAAGTAAGCTGGCAACCACATCCTTCTAACGAAACGGAAGAGCTGCTTCACGTCAGAAATAGGTATGCCAGGAGTACCTTCCCGGTCGAACGATACTGGTTATACCACCTGGCATTGAGTACCAGCTTATTGAATGTATGCTAATAAATTATAACATAGGATAAAATAGTATGATATAATTTTTAGACTTATAAAACTCAGCCAATGCAACACAATACTTCCTACCAGAGTTTCCGCTGATGCGAAAATATGTACGTAATGTAAGCAGACAGTCTCAAAATGGATGTGCATTATAAACGCGTATCCGGCTAGACGCGTCTCCTTTCATATTTGCCAGATGTTCAGTTTTGTTAAAAAAGCAACAGGTGGCTCAGTTAGCGTAGCACTAATAGACTATTTGCATATATAACAATGCTCAGTTTTTCAAGTATTATAATAATATATTATTATAAGTATTATTATAATAATATGTAATAAAGTGTTTTTCAAAGTATAGGTCGCGATTACTTGGGTTCTCGTATGCGTCATAAGCTTTCCTCTCGCTGTCTCAGAAAAATGAAGAAGAATTTTGCCGGTTCGCTTTCATACGAGGCAACCATCTTAACCGGAGTAACAATGCATCTGATACTGAAATTAAAATAAGATGCAGCTTTGAAATGAAATGAAATGTCTTTAGTTTGCACAGGCCTACGGGGGCACTTACAAATTGTCAGTTACAATATTTTTTTCTTACACTACCACCGGATCGGAACACGACCACAACTGAAAAGATCCGGCAACTCAGCGGGTTTGTCTTTTTTTGTACAACATCTTTTTTTTCGTTTTTTTTAACAATTTGTTTTTTACATAGCAATAAAGATGCTTTATTTCATATTTGTATTGTAATAAAAATGTCACATATAGCCCAGAATTTATTTGATAATTCTGATGGGGTGTTGTAATGAAAACGTTTCAAAAACACTGGTATACATGACGCGCTACCATCGAAGGTATAAAAGAAATGTACTATACATTTCTGTTGTACCTTCGATGGTATTATGTACCTACACGTACTAAATTATTTTCGTTACAATACGCTTTCTCAAAAGACGTTCATCCCTTTGGCTTCCAAAATTGCATGTACATTTTTCATCAGCTGCCACTATTTTCATTTCAGCTCCTTTGTGGGGCGGGTTCAAAGAACGAAGTTCATTTTCGAGCGATTTGCTTTAACCAAGCAAAGAATTTGATCTGCTCTTACAAAGATTTATAAGAGATAGCTTAGCGATATGTTGAACCTGTCACGTCAGGAGTAGGGTTCAAACTACTTATTTATATGTAAATATGTAGTTTGAAGGTCAATTTAAATAACCTATTTTGATAATATCAAAACTAACAAGTTTTATACAAAGTTTTAAATTTTTAAGTGATTTTAAAAGACTCTGTCTTTGTGAAATCTTAAAATGTGTTATTAAAATTTAATAAAAAAGGGTAAGTAGTTTGGTTACATAGATGTAAAGTTTGGCACGACACACGCTTCGGTTCTTCGTCGTTCACAAATGGTTCCGCATGAATATGAAAATTTAACTATTACTCTTGCATGCCACTGCAAGATCGCCAACGAAAATTGATTCATCGGAAAGATTTGAGTCTTGAGTTAGAATATCCAATTGCTGTCCTGTAGCTCCAAAATCAATAATTGACAAAATATGTAATAAATAAATAGAAATGAAAAAAAAATGTAGTTAAAGTTTAAACACGCATAAATTTAAAAAGTGTGTGTATGTGTATGTGTGTATGTGTGTGCTATATACACACGGTAGAAGTGTAACTTCTGGAAAGTACCCTACGAGAGATATTAGTAATAGTAATAGTATATTAGTGAGTTATCGCTGCAGCCTATATTCTGACAACTTATTTCGCGTCTACCAAACTTAAGCTCTTATACAAGCTACGAAGTAAAATAGTTAGCGCAATTCAGAAAGGGATAGAGCGCCATCTAGTTGTAGTACTGACAACTGCTTTCGTAACAGGTTTTTTTACGTATTTTCGTTTCGCCGAGTTTCAGAACTATTGTAAAAAACACTTGAAAACTAGTAATATAAAACATTAAACAAAAAACTGGACTGCTTAAAACGATTTTTTGTTCATAATGTTCAAAATTTTTTTTTTTTTTTTTGCCAAAATAGAGAAGCAAAAGTGTTACAATATATATATTTCTAAATAGGTCTATTTAATAGCTTTCATTTGATACCCGTATTGTCGTAATAGTAAAAAAAATCGCCACTCGCCCTCCTTTTTCCTCTATTTCCAAGCGCCATTTTTAAAAATTATATAGACTATGTCACTATGCATACTGAGACGATTTTAATTATGTCCTACGTCACAATCCGTCAAGCCGTTTGGTTAGCGCGTGCTACAGAAATGGTTATACATAGATACATGCATACAAACGTTCGGAAACATTATCCTGCTTCTGACGCAGTCGGGTACATAAAACACTTTAAAAACCAAGTGAACAAGTAGTCATTATTACATTTATAATATCATTATAGATAATTTGCACTTTGCATGCCAATGGGCAATAGCATTCGTTGGCAAAGCGTATTGGCGAAGCAGCATCATAGTGTTTGCCAAAATATTTCCCAAATACCACACACACGCCGTCCACACTTAGAATTATTCAAAGCAAGTGAACGATGCATTTACTTAGTAACAGAGTGTATTGTGACGAAACACAATATGGCAAAACTCGTACTTTATTTACGTTTAAGTTGCCTTTGCTGAAAAACTACATATTAGATGACCACCCGCGTTGCGGTCATCATACCGGTCTGACACGCAGTGGGTTCCGGGTTGAATCCCCGGCCAGACAGACATCTGAATTATGAATTTAGATTTCTGTTCTGGGTCCTGAGTGCTTGTGTATTCGGTTTTGTCGGTGTTTATGGTACCTACGATACAGGAGAAAATCTTAGTGTGGGGCTATGAGTGTAGAAAACGTTAGTAAGAGAACCGGTCTAGTGCGTGTCGGATTTGCGCTCGAAGGGTTAAAAAATCATATTCGTTTTATTGAACTGCCCCTTGAATATTTGTTCAATTTCGTTTTAGTATTAGTTGTTGTAGTGGCAACAGGAATACAACATCTGTGAATATTTCAACTGTCTAGCTATCATGGTTCATGAGATACAGCCTGGCGACAGACGGACAGGGGAGTCTAAGTAATAAGGTTTCGTTTCAATCCTTTGGTTACGAAACCCTTAAAATAACCGTTATTAAAATATTTGTAATCAAATGTATAAATATTCTGTATTTCATATTTATTTGTGTCATGTTGTGTTGAAGAACACCACTGCCTCTCTTCAAAAAAAAAAAAATAGGAGATGGACAGAAGCGTCTGTCTGTTTTACCAGGTGATAGAACCACTAGTGTAGTTCGACCGGGGAAGTACCACCACCATATCTATTTCTAGCGTGAATCAGTTCTTGCGTTTCGTTAATAGGGTGTGGTTGCTGGCTCACTTATATATGAGGCGATTATTTCAATTCTCGTAAATAGCAACGCAGCTATGATCGACTTCAGATAGAATCCCTGTTCTATGTGAAGCTGCTTACAGATGTCCATGGACAGCAACATTTACCATCAGGTGGACTGCACTGTCGTCTGCTACTTCATTCTGATAAAAAAGCAGTGTAGCAACACCCACACAACTGCAGTCATCAACATCAACACGCATGCCAGGCGACTGTGGCAAACCCTCCCATTAAAGGAGGCGTATGTCGACGTGCGTCCACTAGTATGTCTACCAGTGGCATTTCTACCTTATAACATCAGTGTTAAGCGTTTCTGTGTTCTGATCTGAAAGGTGTCGTAAGAAAGATATACTTATCTGAGGTATTCCAACGTAATCCTCAGGGAAAGCAACGCATCTGTGGCTAACCTCACGTAAGACTGATCTTATCTGGGATTGGTTGCAGATGTCCATTGGCGGCAGTGGTCACTTATCAGGTGCTCCGCATGCTCGTTTGCTACATATATATTATGTACTACTAACGCCTACATAAGTTTTTGTCAAAATATTTAGGTAAAAGTATTACAATATATATATATATATACATATATATATATTTAGATAGGTCTATTTGCTAGCTTTCATTTGATATCGATATTGTTGTTATAGTAAAAAAAAATGTCCCTGTCCCCTCCGTTTTTTCTAAATTTCCAGGCGCCATTTTTAAAAATTATATAGCCTATGTCACTCTGGAAACTTAGAAGATTCTAAGATAATATGTCATACCGTTTGGGCTGTAGCGCGTGCCAAAGAAATTGACATACATACAAACAAACATACATACATACGCTCGAAAAACATTACCCTCCTTCTGACGCAGTCGGGTAAAAAAATTGCTTTGCTAAAAATACCTTTCTTTAAAAGGAAGAAATTTCCTACAGGTACGGCTTACCTTTGATCAAGCGATACAGGAATTCTTAGTTAATTAAATTGTTTTGTTGTGAGACTAAAATATTTCAGTATTACTTGTACATTGTAAATACTGCCTTTGAGCTGCCAATAATTACAGCATCTACCCTTTATGTGTTAATTGAACTTATTACCCCTATTCCAGTATGGAGCTCTCTGCTTCAGTATCTAAATTATGCTTTAATTAAAGTGTTTACTAATTGTTTAAGCGGTTTAACTATCTAATTAATATGCTGACAACAGATTAACGGTAGATTTAGAATATTGATTTTGTCACTACTAGGTGTGTCCAGCTGATTCACATGCATTTTACAAGTAACATTGTCAATTTATTGAAACAAAAAACTCATTGAATATTATATAGCCTATGAAACTGTAAATTAAGTCGGTCCAATGATATGTCATATGTCACAATCTGTCAAGTTTGGGCTGCAGCGCGTACAAAATAATGGACATACGTACAAACAAACGCACATGAAGAGTTCCGTACATTTATCTTAAAAAAAAACGATAAAAAATCACGTTTGTTGTAAAGGATCCTTTAAATACTTATCTTATTTTGTATTTGTTGTTATAGCGTTAGCAAAAAATACTTCACCTGTGTAAATTTTAACTGTCTAGCTATCACGGTCCATGAAATACAGCCTGGTGACAGACAGACGGACAGAAGGACAGCGAAGTTAGTTATTATTATTTTATTATATTTTTTTTTATTTATCAGGAAAACTTTCAGCTTCTTAATAATATATGTTTGCTCTAATTATAACAAAAGAAAAGCCTTTAGTAATAGGGTTCCGTTTTTAGTTTTTACCCTTTGGGTCCGAAGTCCTGAAAATTGGTACCTCTGGGATTAAACCACATAGGGTTCTACCTTTCCATCTCATCCTCATCCTCCATATACTTCACTAAATTTAATTGAACAATATTACGGTATATCAGGAACTGAATTCTCATTCATCTTCAAACATTATTCATACTGTCCGGACACTATAAATCCGCCATTAATTATTTGGTCTATAACATATACATAGAAATTCTATATGTTCGGTTCCAGAAGCCTACGATCCGTTTAGGCTGTTTATACACGTAGAATTTTTTATACAGTCTTCAAAATTTGTTAAGGGCAATGAAGTATTTTGCAAGGATGATAGAGTCAGAAGTTGATCTTCATAGATATCAAAATTTAGTCAATCCTGGAAAAGTTCGACTGCTTAAAACGAAATTTGTATTCATAATTTTATATTTAATTTAACGCTTATATGAGTTTTTATCAAAATACTCAAGTAAAAGTATTAAAATATATATAGATTTAGATTGGTCTATTTAATAGATATAATGTGATACCCACATTGTCGTAATAGTAAAAAACATGGCCCCGCCCCAGCCCCCCGTTTTCCTCTATTCATATAATCATATAGCCGACTTCACTTTCTAAACTGAGTCGATTCTAATGATATGTATTACGTCACAATCCGTCAAGCCGTTTGGGCTGTAGCGCAAGCCGAAGAATTTGATATACATACAAACAAACATACATACATACATACGTTCGAAAGCATTACCGTCGTTTTGTCGTAGTGGATAAAAATCAAAACACACGTAGTGTTTTGATTTGAATGTCTTGAAGTTTCCGTCTCTATCTTGTAAAGATATTTATAAATCTGGCGCCGAGCGTTACGTCATTTCCTTTATCCCCGTTCTTCTCACTTTCCTTGCAACTTGCGTTAGCATTTTCTTCTGCACGTGTAACCTACTATTTATGAAAGTTGCAAACGAGCGTGCATTTTAAATAGGATCTTTATTCCCAAAACTTAAAACACTTAAAATGTGGTGCTAAATTAAATACAAAACAAAACTACTTACTTTTCTTTTAAATTGACTGATAAAAGCTTTTCATAACGTTTTATTTAAATTAATTTCTATATCTCGCTATCTGATGTCTGAGAATATGAAGGAAGATATACTTAAATGAGACGTTCAAATTTAGTTCTCACAGGTGATGTCCATGGGCTGCAGTGGCTACTTACCATCAGGTGGACTACGTGCTCGTTTGCTACTTTCATATTATAAAAAAAAAATTAACTACTTCTGACGCAGTCGGTTAAAAATGAAATTTTACACTTAAACTCGCACACTACGAATTTCTTCTGTGTCATGGTTACCATGGAGACATAACCACGAAAATATAACAGCCTGGGATCGAACCCGGAATCCACCTCGTGACTAGTAGGATGATCACTCCCGTACGAAAATTGAAACATTAAAGCTTGTTTGCTACATACACAAATGAAACACTGCACTCTAAATTCTTCTCGTTATGAGTAGACATTAGTAGAATACATAGATTAGTTTTAGTTTTAAAACCTTTTAACGTAGAATCAGTGATATGAATTTGTAACTTTCGGAAGGGGTGTACGCAGCCCCATTTCACGCTTGGCTGCTTTTTATCAACGTCGAATAGATAAATCTTTTACTACATGATTTAAGGGATAAGTGGCTAGCGGGAACGAAATCAAAATACTAATATATGAATACAAATTTTTGAAAGGTAAGAGCGTTTGAACACAATTAAAATACTATATACGTGACAAATACATAACCTTTTTCCTTTACAAAGTCCGTTAAAAAATCAAAATAAGAAACAAAAAAATGCTGAACCAGTTGACATCTGTCCAAAAAGATTTGTATCCGAAGATATAAGATTTATGTACTACCTAAAGTTGTCCATGGCTGCGTTGCTATGTTGTATCGGCTCGTGTATCATCCACTCATCAGCCTGTAGAGGACTACTGGATGTAATCTCCCCTAAATGGCCCCAACTGGTATTGTGCCTTCTGAATACAATTGTTTCCCGACGTCTTCCTCAGGTCATCGGTCCACCTAGTTAAGTATATCATCCATCAGCCTTTCGAGGTCTACTACAGAACATAATCTTCTCCTAAATGGTACTGTGTTACCAATCGGTACTATCCCTCTGAATACAACAGTTTCCGTCTGTCTTTTTCAGTCATCGGCCCGCCTGGTCAAGGGACGACCTCTGCACGTTTTGCCTATATATTTTTTTTAATATAAAGTAGCAAACGAGCAAGCAGTCCACCTGATGCTAAGTGGTTACATTTGTAGGCGACTTCATATAGAACAGGGGTTCTGTATGTAGTCTATCATAGATGCGTTGCTACTGCCGAGGACTGAGATGGTCGCCTCATATAAAAGTGAGCCGGCAACTACACCCTTCCACCGAAATGCAAGAACTGCTTCACGCTAGAAATAGGTGTGGCGGTGGTACTTCCCCGGTCGAACTAC
>DWNE01009385.1:0-10939 GCA_018249875.1 Cecropterus toxeus | reverse complement strand
ATATATTTAAATTATTTTATTGCTTTTTGGTGACATGGAAGTCGGTTTCTATTTTTTGTTAAAAAGTTTTATTTATAAAACTGTAACGGTTAATTAGAGTTTTTAGAGATTAGAGCTAGGATTATGCTTCAAGCCTCCCCTGATAATGGAAATATGTCAATAATCAGCAGAATGACTTATAAATAATTGTGGCTAAAAAAACAGCTTTTACATAAAAATAACAAAAAATATGAATGCATTAATTAAAAGATGACAAACATTGACTAACGATTAATTCAAAAAAGTTAATAAAAAGTCGTTCTGGTAAATATAATTTATAATATAATGTTATTTCAAGTTATTTAAAAAATTTTCAAAAAAGACGTTTTGAAAAAAATGGCTTTCAAATTATTAACGTCGGTTAAATACTCCATTATCAGTCAACAACGCTTTTACACATACACAATAGTTTAAATCTGCTATTCAAAAAGCGAGATCTCGATAAAAATCCGTTCTACATTTTTACCTCCATGCAAATACTTGAAACATATTTTTCGAAATAACGCTTGAGCATTCCCACCAGCGTCGCGACGCCGTGATGGCCGCCTTCGCAACTAGAGCGTAGCAAACGGCTGGCACATATATCAACTTATATCTGAATATAGTACAAAATTATATTATGTTCTATACTATATATTTATGAAGTGGTAGAAAGAGTATGGTGGACCTGGGAGGCACCGCCTCAAATATTACTAGCGAGAAGAAGTTCTTGCATTTATTTAAGGCCTTTAGCTCCTTAGCGCGGCTCACGAGGTGTGCAAACTGGTAGAAATAGACATGGATACTTACTGGATCATGCATACTTAAATCTTGAACAATAAAATACCTAAATATTTCTTTTTTAAATCGGCCAAGTGCGAGTCGGACTCAAAGGCGAAGGGTTCCGTAGCATTATAATTCACATATTCACAACAGAAAATATAGCTCTGTTGTAAAACAAAAATAAAGTTGAAAGTTTTCGGACTACCAACATAAGTTTGTTTTTCATAGTGTTTGTATGAATTACAAAGTTATTTTATTCGGTTTTTGCAAAAGCTATACCTATTTCAAAAACTGTCAACCATAATATATCTTATAAAGCGGTTTACTGAATACACTTACCTACCAAGTTTTAACTCTAAAGTCTTAATAGTTTCCGAATAAAGTAGCTGTGACATACGGACGGACGGAAAGGACGGACAGACATGATGAATCTATAAGAGTTCCGATTTTTGACATTTGGCGACGGATCCCTAAAAAAACAAATAACGTATTTCGCTGAACGAAATAAACCCTGTCCCGTTTTTGCGAAGATAAAAAGTTTTTGCTGTTTAATCGATGTTTTATGGCCCTAAGAAACCGCACCAGTAATTTGTAAACCGTAATAACCGCAGGGTTTTGGTAACATTACGGATCATGCAACAAAAACAGTCACTGAAACCCCACTGAAACCAAGCAATATATCTCTAAGGCCCATTTGTGGGCGCACAATCGCATGCCTGCGACGATTAATTCCAAAACTTTAACGGAATGAGTAATTTCAACCCTACAATAAACGACCCGAGTAATTCTTATGTTATTGGAGTAGCAAAAGAGTCACTGTCGTCATGTATGTCACATGTGATGAAAAAAACAAATCAACTAGTTTTTATGGTGATAGAACAACTTGTGGGGTGGCTCCGAAAGCTCCACCGCCGCACCTGTTTCCGCCTAATAACAGAAGTGTTATGAATGTATCTGTCTTAAACTAGAACACAGTAATGACCGTGTTCTGATCTGTAGAGTGTGAAAAAAGAAACACACTTTTTTATAATAATGCACACAATGATTTATAATAACAATAACAAACGAGGATGCAATCTTCTGGCCTGCAGGGTATATTAAGAGAAACATACTTATCCAAGGTGTTCCAACTTATCTTAGGAAGTAATGCATCTAATGCAATGGCTAACCTAAGGTATGACTCTGCTCTTATCTGGAGTTGATTACAGACGGTAGTGGTCACATATCATGAGGTGTGATAAAAAATGTAATAGCAATGACTCACTCTGGTCTGTGTCGTGTAGAATTACAGACTAATTAACTACAAATAGAACTGAATCTTACATGTTGTTGAGTTGAACGTTGCTCTTATTATTGAAGTCTTATTCTACCAATTTCAGCGTTATGACTGTTACGTCACAACAACCAATATGGTCCCATGATCATCATACACGTTAGTCACAAACAAGAAAAAATGCAATAATTAAAATAATAAGAAATATTATATGATTTTTTGTATTTAACGTATTATTTAGCTGTTTTACTAAAATTTGTAAATTTAGTTTAGGTTATTTTAAATAATTTTGATTATGTTATTATTGTTAGGTTATTTTTGATTTCATTTTATTTTTCATTTCAGTTTGTTTCTATTTTATATTATTTTACTAACATTAGCCTTAAGTATTTCAATGTTATTGACCAATTTATGGATGAAAGTCTGAAACAAATTATTATTATCATTAAAATTCAAGTAAAGTCACTTAAATTGTTCCTATGATACAAAAGTAACTTGAATAAATATACATATTAACCCAAAACAAAGCCCTACGCAAAAATATTTTCCCGTGTTATTCTTACACCAGTTGTTCGTTCTCCTCACTTTCTTAAGATTAAATTTTGCAAGATAGCCTTAAGCGAATTAGCATACCGCTAGAATTTCCTATTTATTGCCTTGTATGATTTCCCAGGGGAGTTCGTTCCTTGTAGCGTTGACGGAAATGAAAAATTGTTTAGTAATCTCATTATCGCAAAGTTATGTTTATATTAGCCTTTTGAATGGCTTGGCTTCCTGGATCGTCAGGTATTATTAAATCCATTGTTACACAATCTACCAAATGATTTCGTTAATCCATTTAATAAATTTACTTAGTCATTGGGAAATTGACCCGTGATGTTAAAAGTCTACATTATATTACTTATGTTACGCCCGAACTATCATAAAACCGAACATTTTCCAAATCCTCCTTCTAGATGTCTCGTAGTATTTCATAAATACAGCTTTCAGTCATCTTTTGCAAGCAAAAAGTTAAAAAAATAATTTTGCTCATTATTAACACCGTGTTTGCCGCATGGTTCGGGTACGCTCCCTAAGACAGAAGTATACTTAAGTAGGTATTTAACAATTTCATCGACTTGGTATTACATGTATACTACTAATGTAATAAAATTACTGAGTTGCGAGACTTTGTTTTTCTACAATTGTGTTTAGATGGCGTTAGAACTTACCGTTATTCGGACTTTACGATAACATAACATATACAATTAAATTTCTATAAATCGGCGACTTTTCTAAACAAAAATATACTGTCGAACTTTATATTACGAAGCCGTAACCAAATAGAAATGTGTTTATATTCAGAAGGCAAAAATTTAAATTTTTGTTTGTGTTATTGTTTAATGTTAGTATACAGCAATATAAAAAATATTACTGTATACTAACATTAGATATAAGATTATTTGTAATATTAACACACATATAGACCTCGTCTGAAATAAAGTTAATATTATTATTATTATTATAAAGCAAATGCCCCAATAAAATTTTATTTAACTTGTTACATTTAATTAATTTTATTTACCTCAGTGTATTAATTGTACACGCGCGACACTCTAAATATTTGTTATAATAATTAAAACATTTACTACCATGCTATTAATGTAGGCTACAAAGTAGATGATGGCTCTTTACGCTAAAAAGTTCTAGAAAATTCATAGGACTTAAAATATTAGGGAGATACACAGCATATCTTTACTGGAATTGAATAATAACTCAACTTAAACACGCTAATTTAACTTATTTGCTTTTATTCTTTTAACAACTGAAAACAATAAATATATTAAAAAGCCATTAACAACAGTGTAGTTAGGGCGACAAGTTTTCAATAAACTGTTTCTTTTGGATGAAACTGTGCGGGTTATTTTGAATGAAAAGGTGTGTTTAACTTAAAATTTATGAATTTTGAATTATGCAGGTAATAATGCAAAGTACAAACCAACAAGTAGCACAAACCAACAGTCATAGACCGAAGAATCTACCTCTATAATTCATATTTATTAGAATTGACTCTTAGAATATTAAATTAAGCCACGCCAAAAAGAACTGTTTGCTTAAAAATAATCTTGTTTGTGTTCGAGGCAATTTATAAGCGTTTGAAGTGTTTTCGAATATAATTTATGTCGCTAACGCAATATGAAACAAGATTAGGGTTTACGGCAAAAATGGCCGAGAAATAAAATCTTTACCTGAAAATGTCGCAATATTTATAAGACACCTAGATGAAGTACCCGTGCTTCGCTACGTTACAAAAAGAATGATTTTATTCGCTAATCGTTGGAGATACATGAAAAGTGATACGGATCTTCCGGATAGAAAATTAAATTTTAACCTCCTATATGCCACCGAAAGATTAATTTTAGCGTTCTCTTTGTATTTAAAACGGAAATATAAAAGACTGAAACTAAAGTATGAAGTGACGTCACTAAAAAAGTCGCCATTTTTAAATAGCGAAAAGTATCGAAAACGAATTTGATCTATAGACTGACCAATTAAATAAACTACTTCCATGCAAAATTTCATGCAAATCGGACCAGTGGTTCTTACGTTTTTGAGTAACGCACACGTGACAGAGACAGCATGCAAACGTTTGACTATCTTTAAAAGTTATTGCTAATTCGACGACCCGCGTAGAGGAGCGGTCACCATACCGGTCTGACGCGCAGTAGGTCCCGGATGCGATTCCCGGCCAGACAGAAAAATGAATGATGAGTTTAGATTTCTGTTCTGGGTGTGGGTGTCCGTGTATTCGTCTTTGTGTGTCCATGGCACCCACGACCCAGGAGAAAATCCTAGTGTGGGGCTATGAGTGTAGAAAGCGTGTGTGCGTGTTTAATTTTACACACCCTTGTTCCTCTCACTTGACTGGCAAACCAGATAGTATGAATAAACATGAAATATTATTTATACTGATAAATCATGTATTAACTAGAATGTAAGATCGCAAGCAAAATTACATATTGTAAATGTGTGACGAAGATTTGAGTTGTAATGACGGCATCAAATTATATAAATTAAATAAATAAAGAAAATAAATAACGAGAAAATTTTGTTCAATTCGGATAAAATAAAAGAAAATGTTATGGCAAAATGTTACCTACAGCTGTCAATAGATAGAAAATTAATAATAGCGTTCTGCACTTGTTAAACACCTAACAAATAAAATTAAAAACTAAATTGGTGTGGCCATTTAACGTATAGCTATCAATAATTAATTCATAACGATTATCTGAAATCCCTGACACGTTTATATCATTGTATTATAAGCTTTAGTGGATTTGATAAGGAAGATTTATGATACCTTCATATTCATATAAAATTTTAACAATGAATTTTTTAAGTTAATGACGTATGACATTTACCTGTTGAGCAGTCCTTGGATGCATAGATCACTTACTATCAGGTAAACTGTATGCTCGTTTACAACTTGTATATTAAAAAACTCAAATACTGAAAAATTTTGAGGTGAAAATATTTCCTATGTATGTTACTGATGGCTTTCGTCAACTTAAAAAAATCATATCAAATTTCGTAACATTTTGAATATAGATGGTTCAGTAAATAGTTTTGTGGAATTTCGCTCAATCCTCTCAATAACATTTCCAAGTAAAACACATCCTGTTGCTTAATGTGACCGTAATGGTCTTTTTGCTTCGCTGTTGCCTAAACTTGCACCATTTATGGTCACTTCATAGCGCTAACGTTTTAATGATCAGATTTGTATGGGTGGTTTTAGATCTTTGAATGATATTGAAAAGGTCTAGTTCACAATGGAAGTCATTCTATCTATCCTTTCAAGTCCATTGCGGAGACATAATGGAGGTTTTGCCAATAGACACTGAACTTTTTTTTACTTTCGAGAAGAAAACCTTCGAACGGTACTGGTCTTCGTGGAAATTTTGAAAATAACTCCCAATTCCGTTTTGACCACAAGCCCTGCAACTGTGTCGAAAAATTTAGCAGCAAAAATTTTTAAAAATTAAACCGTACACCTATAGTGACTACTCGTAAAATGTTAAAATGTATGACTTTCGCGATAATATTAATCTGAAATCATAGAAGCTGAAGCCTCGTAAAAATTCTTAGGTATTCGACCATAAATATTGTAAAAAAACTGTAATTTTGTAAAAAATAAAACGTAGATGCTGGCTGGACCCGCACGTGCAGCAAACATCTTAGTCTACAGAGGTGGCAATCTAGAACCTTGTTTTATATGGAGCTCATTTGTTACTTCAAAGCTATGAAACACCTATTATATACCAAATATAGGTGTTTCATATCATACATGATACCCTATTCTAAAATACTATACTATTGGAATCCAGTGTATTCATATCATATTTATTAATATAAACGTTTTTTTCAAAGAAATAATATCTCGAAAGCAATTTCTTTTTATTGTAGGCAATAATGCTTGACGCAATTTCTACGAGTTGATTTATTAATTAATCTTACCCCACAATCGCGCTAATTAGCCCATAAATCATAATATAAATAAAGTGAAATACATAATCGTCTTAATGACCACACAATAAATTATTTTCCTAGTCCGCAAAATAATTTATTGGACGCAATAAGATATTTATTGTGTAGATTAGGCGTGAAGGATTTTTACTGAAATTTAAATAAGTATCGAGACTGCTATTTCGGACGAATAATAGCATTGTTAACCGCTGGTATATTCTGGTTTTGAAGAGTGTGATAAGGGGGTCATACTTACTCGAGGCCTTTAACCTTTTTTTTAACGAACATGCAGTCCACCTGATGGTAAGTGGTTACTACCGCCCATGGACATCTGTAAGTAACTTCATATAGAACAGGGGTACTATCTGAAGTCTCCTGAGAACTGAGATAGTCGCCTCATATCCAAGTGAGCCAGCAACACTCCCTGAAACAACTGCGCTGCTCCAGTCTGGTAACCGCTCAAACACACGAGTTACCAAACATCTCTGAAACGTTTCAAACTCGTTCAGTACTGCAATTTTACAAAAAAAAACACCAGCTTGGTCATTAGTACCCATGATACCAACGGAGCTAATGAAGACAAATGCTGCCGTGATTACAGGGGCGGGAGCACTCGTGATAAATTAATTGGAGGTCGTGTTCCCGCATATGTACACTTAAATAGCTGCCATTTCATTAACAAAAAATAGAATAGATAACTTCGTAAAAAAATGGATGACGTTATATGTATGAGCTGAACTTTAATAATTATTATTTTAAAACTATACACGCTTTTGATACCTACGCTTATAACACACACTTTTGTGGATTAAAAAGCTGAAAATAAATAAAAAAGAGTGATTAAGAAAAATATATTTTCATCGTAAAAAGGCGCAAGTTATCTAATAAATTCCCAAACACTCGCCGCTAGTCAGCTCAAAAGTAACCTAAGGTACATTTTTCTTTTAAAACCACGTCTTCATATAACTGTCTCATAGGACCCACGCGTTTTACGGGATAAAAGTAGCATTTGCAAGTAACAACATCCACATCCACAACAAAACAACAAAGAGTTGCAGACAGTAATAACTAGGGAACAACATATATAAGACGCTAAATATTTAGGACGTTGTTTGAAAGTTTTTCTTCGTGGGATGGTAGTGATTACAACACTCAAAACCGATTCAAACTTAATAAACCACTTACTAAATGAAAAAGTTCGCAGATAAAGCGCAATGAGGTTAATTCTAAAGTAAATAGAGATTGCAATTAAAAATAGTGGAAGATATATTTTTTAAATGAAATGTTATATTTTTTTACTCTCTAATAGTCTTAAAACTGTGTGATGTTTAAATAAGTACATTTTAAGAGCTTTTTAGTTAAATTACTTTTTTGTATTTTTTTTAATAAAGGCGAAATGCTATTTTTTTAAATATATCTAATTTCATATATAAGTGGCCTATCAGTTCTGTTGTTTTCCTAAAAACAATAAGATCATATGTAAAATGGAGACATTGTAAAATCCAAAATTACATATTTTTTAAATAAATACATTGACTCGTTTTATACATACTATTTTACCTAAAAACACGTGTTATTTTTTAAAGAAGATTCGTGCTTGCAGTGACACGGGCTACTCATATAAATAACAATAAATCATTACACATTATCAAATTCTATTAAGCTCCTTTTTTCATTAAAAACAGATGCACCTCGAATTGATGCGGTCGACTCTCGTACTATAAGAAACTTACAGCATAACAAATGAGCTCTCCTTTTATGAAGTGAAAAGTTTCAGTGCACGCCCTGATAAGTTGTTGAGTTAATGAAGTCTTAAATAGATGTAGCCATTTACTTAAAATGAACATCATTAAGTTAAATAAATAGGAAAAGTAAATGTAGTACCGCGGAATATCGCGGCTTATTATGTAGATCGTAACTGTTTTGTAAAGTTGAGCAACATTTGGCGTGGTCGGGAGCTGGATGGATAACCGCTAGTGGCTCTATGATTCTCTGCGTTTGTCTTAATTGTTGTTACTGGGTCGGTAAACCATGACGTAGTCCTTGAAATTTAAAGGGTCATTATACTCAGACCCAAACAAGCATCACTCGACGTGGAAACATACTAAAAATTAGAAAAGTGAGTCGAAATCACGCACGAAGGGTTCCCTACCATCATCTATATAAAACAGTACAAATATCACGGTTGATGTATTCGAGCCCCCCTTAAATATTTATTTTATTCTGTTTTTAGTCGTTAACAAAAATACATCATCTGTGAAAATTTCACCTGTCTAGCTATCACGATTTTTGAGATAGGTACAACCTGGTGACAGATAGACGGACAGACGGATGGACGGACAGCGTAGTTTGGGTACGGAACCCTTTTTTTTGTATCGAGTCGGAAAACCTTCGAAAGGTACCCCACGCTGTAGGAGCACGGCTGGGTTATGTGAGATTTTTACCGCGCTAAAAGAAGGTGGCCGTCCTCAGCACTGTGTGGAGGACTCCCGGATCTCCAATGGAACACAACCGGAGTCCTTCGGGCACGATGCTTCCTTCCGGGTCGCTTGGCTGGGTTACTTGAGCTTCTACTATTACCACCCGCAACCCTCCTTTTAGTCGTCTCTTACGACAGGCAGGGAATACCGTAGCTCTATTCTGGTCCCGTAACCACAGGGACAGGGTACGAAACCCTAAAAATAATAAACCATTATTAAATGTCTGCCTCAACGAGCATAACATTTGGAAATACCCGTGCATGAATCGGTATGGCTACCACACCATAATCACTATCAGCACAACCCACATCGAAGTATACTACATATGTTATACCCAAAAAACAACCGCAAACGTATAAACCAAGAAAAAATACAATAATAATTCGTTGACAAATTGCAGAAAAATTTTCACAGAAGCATATATTTTGAGCCTTTCCGTGCCAAGTTTAAGTTAATCAAGTAGTAAATGCAGTGTCAAGTCCGTTGAACGTTTCGGCGATGTTGGCGAAGCGAGATGGCTATGACAACACTAGAAAGGTCTGCTTAGTGTTATTTATTTTCGTTAAGAAAAGTTTTGTCATGTGGCGTCGGTCTTATACCTAACAGGCAGATTTGATAAGGGACCATATGCTACCAGAGGATCCTTGGCTGTTTTGGTTACATGGGTCGCCGTCAACGTCGTCAATAGGAGGAAAGATCTCGCGGCCGATCACCTAGCTGATGAAGAAACAACAAAGCAGGGTGTCGGCTTTTGTCCCTATAGTTCTGGGACCAGAATAGCTCTACGGTATTCTCTACCTGCCGTAAGCGATGACTAAAAGAGGCTTCCGGGTTTGCGGGCAGTAAGGGTGGAAGCTTAAACCGTCCAGACAAGCGACACCATTAAGGATAACACTGTTTCTACCACCTGGTGACTATTAGCAAAAAAACCCTTTAGCCACGAGGAAGGTCTATATCGAGCAGTGGATTTTAAAAGGATGAGGGATGAATCTATTTTCGAATCTTGAACAGATTTTACAATAATTTACGCACAGAAGAATAACCTTATAAGCTAAGCTTTACCTATATCTTATAATGAATATTTATTTCATGGTTAATTTTTTAGCCTGAAAAGTGTATGATTTAAGTACGCTTTTAGAACAAAACGTGAACAAGGTAAGTGTAACATGAAATATGACATTAAACGTCTGTAATATCTCAAAGTGACGGTGTCTGCATCACAGACCCGTTTGAAGCCTAATGAAGTTACATTTTTAACGTTTACATTTTCCAGGCAAATGGAAGTTGAGTAAGGTAAGTGTAAGTGAAGAGCACTAATATTTCAAAGGGCTAAGGTGGCGATGACAGTGTCACTTGGAACCGTTAAACAAAAAGCGTAAAGCGTTTCCAGTCTGCTGGAAAGTTTCAACGATCGTTGATCGTTTAATGCATTTACAAATAAATGTGGCGTTTTACTGTATCTTTTTAATTACTTTTCTTTTCATTTATTTTCATTTGAACAGTGCTTATCATTGTCGTGGTGAAAACAAATAAAACCAGCCAAGTGCGAGTCGGACTCCAGCACGAAATATTCCGTACCAACCTAAAAAGACAAAAAACGCGTTTGTTGTATATGAGCCCCCCTTAAAAAATCATAATTATAATTCTGTTTTCAGTCATTGTTGTTATACCAGAAATACATTATCTGTGAAAATTTTGACTGTCTCGCTATCACGGTTTATGAGATCCTGCCTGGTGGCAGACAGATGGACATACGGACAGACAGGCGGTCAAACGACCAGACTGACAAACGGACAGCGGGGTCTTAGACGACCCGCGTGGTTGAGCGGTTACCATACCGGTCTGACGCGCAATGGGTCCCGGGTTCGATTCCCGGCCAGAC
>DWNE01009384.1:0-10939 GCA_018249875.1 Cecropterus toxeus | reverse complement strand
GGTCACTAAACCGGTCTGACACGCAGTGGGTCCGGAGCTCGATCCCCGGTCAGACAGAAATGTGAATTATGTGTAGATTTCTATTATGGGTATGGGTGTTTGTGTATTCGTCTTTGTGTGTCCATGATACCCACGACACAGGAGAAAATCCTACTGTGGGGCTATGAGGGTCGAAAGCGTTTATTAGTATTGTTTATAGCTTCTCCTTAATAGACCGCTTCCGAAGTATTCGTAACTAGTTGATGTTTAAGTAAAAAAGTTGTAAGCGTATATACACTTGAAATAGTCCTTTGACATCGTAAATCAAATTAATAATCCTGTTCATTACTTCTGTCTTCCTTTCACAGAACTGGATACTTACACTCTGGTTTCGATTTTTAATGAGGTATTTATAACTACTTAGTAGTAGCTGAAACTATAGTATACCAACTATAGTTTCAGCTACTACTAGTTATAAATACCTCATTAAAAATGTCACAGAAATAAGTCAGTTTTACACAAATTATCCAATCCATTTAGTTGAATAATCCAGTTCTTAATCCAAATTGCGTTAATCGATTTTTTTACAAGGATGTCACGGTAAAATTTACCTTTGAAACCATCAAAAGCAATCACTTTTTACGACATAAAATTTCCTACGGTACACCATCGTACGACGGTAGTACTACGCTACTATGGTGGGTCTAACACAGCGCTGTGTTCCGGTCGATTGGGCTCAAAGGCCGCGATTCCGCGTCGTGACGTAGTCGCATCACGACCTCAGTCCTGCTTCCTAAAACTTCTATTCCGTGTTTAACTTTTCTCTGTTTACAAACGCTAATTTAAATGCTTATTTCGATTGATTCATGTAAGAAAGACAACTTTAATCCTTAATGAGGCATTTTAGTCCGTAGAAATGATGACGCATCTTTTTTTAACCGACTTCAAAAAGGAGGAGGTTCTCAATTTTTTTTCGCTCATATACCTACTTGTAGGACATAGATTCGTCGTTGTAATCCAACAAAATAGGTTTGAGCGCCAACTTCCGGACTATACACTATGTATTGTGTACATAATTTCTTATTATTATTAAAGAGTTTTTTTATTATATGGACGTAGTAAACAAGCATACAGTCCACCTGATGGTTAATGGCCACTGCCGTCCATGGACATCTGTAATCAACCCCACATAAGATCAGACTCTTACCTGAGTTTAGCAATGCGTTGCTACCAGCCCCGGATCTGGGGGGGGGGGGGGCAAGTGGGGGCCTATGCCCCGGGCAGCAAGTACACCGCCTAGTAAAAGTAAATTTAAGTGGACAGGCGCGGCATTTTTAAGTTTTTGCCCCGCCTAAAAATAATAGAAGATCCGGGGCTGGTTACTACCTCTGAGGACTAAGTTGGAACGCCTTGGATAAGTATCTCCCTTCAGCAGCCTTCAGATCAGAACACAGTAATACATAACACTGCTGTTGTCAGAATAGGTCTTTGATCGGCTTCAGGTAGAACGCCTGTTTTACTTATATGAAGTGTGCTGCTGATGTCGATAGGCGGCATTACGTACTTACCATGAGGCGGATAAAAGCATTCATGTTTCGTATTTCAATCTTATAAGAAAATAACAAACACATTCCTAAAAAGTATTTTTAGCTTTTCTTCTTTGCATAGTATTTATTATTACTAGAGTATTTTGCATTTGAATTTTGCCTAAATATCTAGATGTGCAGTGCTGCAGATGCAACTTCATAGAATCCTATATCTTTCATCCGTCCATCAGCCTTGCAAAGTCCACTCTTGGACATAGGCCTCCCCTAAACGGCGCCACGCCAACCGGCGCTGTGCCTTCTGAATCCAATGGTTTCCCGCTGTCTTCTTTAGGTCATCGGTCCACCTGGTCGGGGGGCGACCTGTGCTCCTTTTGCCTAGACATGGTCGCGACTCGAGGACCTTTCTACCCCATCGGTTATCGGTCCTTCGAGCGATATGGCCGACCCATTGCCACTTCAGCCTGCTAATTTTGAGAGGTATGGCGGTAACCTTAGTTCGTCTACGGATTTCATTGTTGCGAAATTGCGAATCATGTTTCATTTTATGAATCCTATATAGTTGACAGCATTTCCGTTTAGTGTTCCCAACAATGTTGTAGGCCGTTATAAATTTTACAGAATCAATACATAAAGGTAACTTTACTTAGAAACAATATGTTTAACGGGTCGTTTTATCTCTGCGGTTACGTAAGAACAACATTGTATGAAAATATCGGTTACGCAACGCATGGGGACGATAAGTTATCTTTTGTCGTGAAAGGAATAAAACGCGTTTTTTATGTATTCAGATAAAGTATCGCCATGTAAACCGTGACCAATGGTTTCACTGTGTGGTATCAGCAGTGGAATTGATAACAGTTCTTTTTATGAATACTGTTTGCTGATTGGCTGGCCTGCTTTATGTCATGTTATCGGAAATTAAAAGTAAATCTTGTTAGCGGGTTAAATCGGTCATGTTTTATGCTGATTTTAAGAGTCTATAAACTTTGTGGTACGTAACAAAGCTGAAGTAAAGAAATGGATATAAATTGGTATACAATTTTATACGTTGCGTTACTTTGTTGGTCTATAGTGTTAATTTATCGGTTATTGAAAATGGCGAGGGAAATAAATATTTACAGTACCTATACTGTTATATAAGAGTATTTATATGAAGTTCATAGAAATTGCATAACTTTTTGGAGTCTGTATAAATATACCCTGACACGTGATGCAAGTGGCTCTCACGGTAGTTGAACAATTTGTAGAGTTTACCAGGTACCAGGTGGTAGAGCCAGTGTAATTCATCAGGAGAGGTACACACCGCCAAACCGTTTGTGTGAAGTAGTTCTTGCGTTTCGGTAGAAGGGTGTGGCTCAATTATACATGAAGCGACTATCTTATTTCTCGGGAGTAGCAACGCATCTGTGATTGATGAAGAATCCTAGATGCTACTCCCGAAAGAGAACTCCTGTTTTATGGGAATTTGCTTACCATGGGCGGCAGTACCCATTTACCATCACATGGACTGCATGCTCGTTTGCTACTTCAATCTGCTAAAAAGTATAAACCGCTATTTACCATTCAGTTTTTTAGAGATGTGACATACCTATATAAAATTGAACGTTCCAACTTAGTCCATCAGTTGAACGCACGTTAGAGCATGGGCTTATTAATTACTACTAGCACCCAGGTCGAGGCGTCACTCATCAAAAACACCACCTTTTACCAATTTTGATATATTTTTATCTTAAATTAGATGCATGTTTTTAATCAACGCTACAGTAAGAACTAAACTATTTTTTATTAATTTTTGAACTGCACGTACAAAAAGAACTAATGATTGACAGTTATTATTAAACTGCGCTTTCTATAGAGAGTACAGAAATAACCAACATCGTGAGAGGGCCGTCAAATTAACTGAAATAAGGCTGACCACACATTGGCTTCTTTAATCTTGTCGCTTAAGCACCTGAGTAGTTTTTTAAGTCGCTGTTTTAGCGTCACTTGGCTATCCAATATTTTATTTTGATGACCCAACGATTGATTCTATTAGAAAACTCTCGTTAAATTTGTTTGACTCATGAACCATAGACTATATTTCATTGTCTATGGTCCGTGCGTCAATATCTAAATACTATGTACACAAGTAACTTTTGAAATATAATGTCCAAAGTTACTTGTTACTTTAGTGGCGTTTAGGTACATGTAACCAGTTTCCTTAGTATGACTATTACATTTCGTCTAAACAATCACAATTAAGGTTTTTGCCCAGAATTGCAAAGAACGTCGCAAGCTATGGCCGAAAACATAAATGTGAAACATTGCAATGTATTGCCGAAAATATTGTTTTGATGAAACGTAATAAGCTCGTACTATTGTGGCCCAAGCAAGTTGCCAGTGTGCGGCCAGCCTAAAACAACGCATACAATTTGGAATCACTGAATGCATGGTAAATTTAGCAAAATGAACGTTGGGTTTAACTTCTTTATAATTATGACATATATGCCGTTGCGACTCCGTTGGGAGACAAAATAACATTCTGACGCTTAAGTGACATTAACAAAGTAACTATTACTATGCCTTATATACATATCTGCCTAGTTTTAATGCCTAGTTTGTGTAGTATAACCTAGTATTATGTACATAAAAATAGGAAGCTGACATCACGCTCTAAGATCTTGCGTTGTCAGTCATCAAGCATATGACCAATTTACAGTGGAACTTTTCTCTTCTTCGTCTACTCATTTACTGCATTATAGAAAAAAGTAAGAGCTGCAAAAAAATGAAATAAATACAGGTCTTTGTACCAGAGATAAGTTTATAAGCAATGATAAGTTGAATCCGTATAATTTATTCATTAATAGCTAAAGTTAAATGTTATTCACAGGTAACATGAAAAACGTGTAAATATTAGAAACGGCCTCATTCACGATTTGGTAAGAAAGGAACATTTAAGTATGGATTTTGCGCTTTCATTCACCGTGAAAATTATTAAGAAAAGATCAATTTTAAAATTATTAAGCAACGTGCAACACGTTAAATAAATTAAAAAAAAACTACAGACGAATTGAGAACATCCTTCTTTTTAAAATCGTTTAAAAATGCACCTATTGGGTTAAAGCTATTTTAGAGACTTATATTCTTAAAAGGCACTGTTTATGAAATGATAAACAAAAAAGAAAAATAAACTAATATTAACTTTTGAACCACATTAATTAACAATGAAAAATAAATTTTGAACAGAAATGAACATATACTATGTTATAAATTTAATAATTGACAATATTTACAATGGATAATATATATTTTTTTATGATTGTTCTGTATTTTCAACACTATACTGTAATGTAAGGTTAAGTAATTCGAAAAATATATGTAATTCGTGAATTGTTTTATTTTTATCGTACATTTATTAATGTTTAATTCTCTTTTTAAATTGTTAATTCTTCTTCATTAGGGATACACTTTCGGTCAGGACATTTCGCTCGGAAATAATTT
Source organism: Cecropterus toxeus (assembly GCA_018249875.1). NCBI lineage: Eukaryota > Metazoa > Arthropoda > Insecta > Lepidoptera > Hesperiidae > Cecropterus > Cecropterus toxeus. Next base: position 5,933 of record DWNE01009384.1, on the reverse strand, counting down.
ACTTTTACCTTTCGCCACGGCAATTGACTGCCGATGGCGCATGCAGCGCGGAGTGTGGTCGCGTCAGCGCCGGCATCGCTGTCGCGTTCGTTTTATGAAATTTCAATTACTCCATTTTGTTTTTGCTGTCACAAGCTTCCGACAATTTATAGGGAACGTGACAAGCGAGCGTAACCAGAAATCGATTACCTCTTATTCCTCTCATTAAATAACGTTGTGTTTACACACGATATTCCGATAATATACTCCCGAAAGTGACCGCAGTAATGCGTACGTTAAATTACGATCGCCTTCATGAATATTCAGCGTACAAACCGCTAGGGTGCCCAAAATTCGCGTTCACCTTTCCCATATGGCGCATGACACGATAAAGTTTATGGAACCAAAACGAAAACAAAAAATATGGTCAGAACAACTGTTCGTTGTTAAGTATTATAGTTAGGTTAGGTATATTGTGTAGCTCCCTGTAGGGAGCCGACCGCCCGCTGCGCCGCTCTCAACTCTCTAAGCCCAAATTACTAGTTCAACAGATACCTTACTTGCCAGAATACACAGTCGGCTTAGACGCATCACAAGACTAAGCCTAGATTTCTTATTCAGGTGGTCTGGATATAACGTACAGCTAAAAATCAATAAGTGTAATATACCTTTGTACTTGCCTTTACGGGTGTACATACAATATTCATACATTATTCAAGAAGAGGCGATAAAAATTCAAAACATGTAATATAATCGCCTATAAAATCGGCAAATTATGTCAATTGTTCAATTTATAGATAGTGACGAGTCGTAGTTTATTCGAACGGTAATGTCGACTCATTAGCGCTGGGGGGGCGCCTCTGCCGCAGGTAGGCGCTGGCGTTATTTATATTGAGGGCGAAGAGAACAATGTCCACGCCGATCTCGTATTAATCATCTCTTTATTCTGAACCGACTGACAGGGCGATTCTTTGTCTGTAGATCAACATTTCTTTTGTAACAAAAACATTACTTTCTTGATAGTAACAAAGTATTAACATTGTTAACGAGCCAGTGCAAAATTATCACGGTAATTAGTTAAAAGTAATAAATTTGGTTTGTTTTTTATAATAAGGAAATTTTCTGCGTGGTTTATGCACGAGGTAATGTCTGGCATATTTAATCTGTTTTGGAATCAGCAAATGAATATGCAGCCCACCTGATATCATTGATCACTATCCTTTATATTAGAAATTTGTAAAACATTCTAATTATAACATCATATCTATCTAGGATCATTTGCTATTAGCTGTGTTTCAATTTGAATAGAATGTAAAGCGATATCGAGTCTATTCAAGTTGTATGAAAACAAATGTTATAAGTCAGAAGTAGGAAAGATTGTCATAAACACCTATTTAACAAGATGAACATTAGTGATAAAATTTAGAAATATAACTTTAAAAGTGCTAAATACAATCTATGTCAAATCAGTAGCAGACATATCCGCATTTTAATCGCGACGAATTTAATACTAGAGGAATTCTGCGCTTCGCCCGCTTCAGTCACCTCTACTAATGTCTACTACTAACAACTACTACTACAAACGACTAAAACTATCTGTGTGCCGAATTTTAGAGAAAACCCAATAAGAAGTTTTTACGCGAAGAAGTAAACAAATATATATCTACACAAACTTTTGAATTTTTAAGCTTTCGCATTACTTTCGCATAAGTAAGATAATAAATTAATTAATGTTATATTTAATATTAATAGTACTAATAAAATATGGATAAGCGTTGTAATTTAATGTAATACTTATTTAATGAAATTGTAGTTAACCTTATTTATTTGTGTATAAATCTCTATTTTGCTTATATTATGTTCTAATGTTAATGTACTTTATAATGCTATTTGCGCCTATAATTAAAGTAGCACTTTTGTTGTATTTTATGCATGTGTGAATAATTAATGTATGGTGTATACTTTGTTGGTGCAATTTTAAATAAATAATTATTTAATGTTTTTACGTATTTAGTAATAAGTTAGTGGCAGAGAATGGACCTGCGCAGCGGTGCACGTATGAAATATAGTGTTTAACACCACGCGGCTTGTTCGGCCGGCGTCCCGCGGCGCCGGACTATCCTGCGCCGCTTATAGCATCGTCACCCTAACGACCGCTACGTAAAAATATTATTTTCATATTTCTATAAATAAAAATCACGAGTAATAACTAGCTGCTTGTGTTACACGTGCAGTTATTTGCCTTGAACTTGGTTATTAATATTTTTATAATTACATTATCTCGTTGTAATAAAAGTTGTAACATGTTGTCATCTCGACTACATTTTTATTTATTTTTAACTACAGCCTGCAAAGTTAAGTTATTTTTGTAAATAAGTTATATTGCAAGGTTATTTATTAAAATCATTGTAAATTCTTTAAGCGAAGACGAAATGAAAAGAAAGTTTTTTTTAAATAATTTCATTTTGGCCTTCTAATTAAAATAACTTCAAACATAACTATTTAATAAACAATGAGTTTTAGTACATGAATTACGATAATCTTTGCATTTTCTTGCAAGTATTCAATAAATTCGAAGTATAAAATATTTAAACTACCGGTTTATTCATAAGCCGTTTCAAATATTTAATTGTACCCATGTAATGCAATACTTAAACACAGACATACGTAAAATTTGTAGCATATTAAAGTTAATAATGATAACTGTATTCGAAGCTCCGACGGCGCGGCCGGTAATATTTTAATAACACTTGGTATGTTTACGAATTTTTTCTTGGACAATTATTCTGTCGATTTAGTCTACGAAAGCCGCGATTAAGTAATAAATGTAATAAGTTTGAACGTTAATAACGGAACACGTCAATTTCGAACGTTTAACGATGTCGACGGCCGCTATATAGAAAATGGTTACTGTTTCAAGGTTGCTGCTACTCGTGATTTCGTAATTTTAGTTCTGAATGTCATGCGAATTTATACGTACATGACATGCTATGTTGTCATGGTTTAGACTTACGTGTGATTGGATTTGGACAAGCAGACTGAATTTGCTGCGTATCCTTTGTGGAGTAAATAAAAGTGGGGCATAGCTTACGCATCCAGTTTTTAGTCAAATATTTTCATTATTCATTACAGGTACAGAAGATTGATATAATTACTATTATGTAAAATAGAAATGCATTTAAAACAAGATAGGTAAGTACTTAGTTGAACTGACCCTTCTTTCCGAATTTCTTTAGTGCAAAAAAAAAACTGCTTCGGAAGTAGGTACTGTATAAAGAATATAGTTAGTAGTTGACAGTTAACAAAAACCTTCGTAGGAATTACAAAATAAATGGGTTTAATTACAGAGGTAGGCTTTAGTAGGTAAATACTTAAAATTGACGCAAAGAAAATGCTTATATTCGTATGTAAACGCAACTTTTAAGACTAAAGTCTAAAAAACAAATGAAACTTATTTTATTAAATAAAAACATAACCATATACTCAAAATATATTTTCTTCGTATATAAATCCTAAATTTTAAGACTAAAGTTGGAAAACGCATGTTTTTCACTCAGTAACAAAAGCCGCCTACTTAATTCCGGCAGACTAACTGCTCCTAGCGAGTAAACTAAAACTTATAACCATTAATTCTTACAAATTAGTAATAAATATTAATTCGCCATAAGCTTCAAGTTAGTGCACTGAGCAAAGCGGCTGTAAACATACATTGTTGTGAAGGGGGCCAATATTCAATACTGGCCAATAAACACTAAATCATCGTGTCCTAGCGCCAGTGAAAGCTTACAAGAAAGTTCCGCTTTCTAGACCAGTCCTACCTTTGTTTTAAAGTTCTCAATTTATTTGCGAATCTCTTTGTTCGTCTTTATATGCAATATGTTATTGTCTGTTTGTATATTTGTCTGTTAAGTATATTTCCATATTTTTTACATATTTCTTTTATTTTTATATTTTCTTATATTTATTTTTATAACATGGATGTAGCAATTAAGCAGTCTACCAGATGGTAAGCGGCCACTGCCGCCCATGGACATATGTATCAAGCCCAGATAATAAGATTAGATATTTTGATATTTACCTTACTTTGACGACCCGCGTGGCCGAGCGGTTACCATGCCGATCTAACGCGCAGTGGGTTCCGGGTTCGATCCCCGGCCAGACAGGCATTTGAATGATGAGTTTAGATTACTACTCTGGGTCTGGGTGTTTGTGTATCCATGGCACCCACGACACAGGAGAAAATCCTAGTGATGAATGTAGAAAGCGTCCTTTTTTACCTGAGGTTAGACACAGAGGGGTTGCTACCCCTGAAAACTAAGTTGGGATGCCTCAGATAAGTACCTACGAGTCTCCCTTACCACACCCTGCAGACCAGAACATAGCAATGCATAGACCGGACTAACACATTGTTATTATTAGTCAGAAATAGGTGTGACGGTGGTGCTTCCACCGTCGAAATATAAAGAGTTCTAACACCTTCAAAAATATGAATATAAAACATAATATGAATTTTCATGTTTCATATATTATTTTACAGGAATTGAAAATATTGTAATTGAGTCTGCATTAAGATAATTCTTATATTTCTTTTATCATTCTCGTTTTACAATGAGTGGGTAAACGACGGGTATCACTGTAGCCGCGAATTCGTCTTAATATAGAACAACAGAAAAAAACAAAGCAATCGAAATATTATAATATACATACCTATATACGAATTGGTTTATTATTAATATACATATATATACGAATACTGATCGGTTTATTAAAAAACTAAACCGTTCTTTAATGTCTAGTTTCGCCATAACTTAATCAGACTCGATTAACATGTAAACTCCTACACCTATCGATTTGTTATTACCATAGGAATCAGCATTCTAACGACGCAACATACGTATAGAGAACACTCCCCACAGGTTGTAAATAGGGATGGCGATCTGAAATTGATTAATCGAAGTCTTGATTTATTTGGCTAAAAAAATCGATTACACAATCGATTACTCAATCGATATTAGGTAATGCATCAATTGGTTGGTTATAAAACCAATTTTGATTTATTTTGTTGCGATTGTGTTTTCCTAATGATAAACATATAAGAGTTCGCTATGTTTCTCGCACAGATATTACTAGAGCAGCATATTTAATAATGATAAATAATTTCTTAGAAATGAATCTTCTAGGACTCGATATTTTGTGCATCAATTTGTTTAGATATATATAAAAACCGATCTGATTTTTCGTAAAGAATCGACATCCATAGTAAGTTATAAATGTGTATTGTATGCAAATAGTTGAAATTCGTGTCTTCCGCATCGATATTTTGAACATCAATTGATTCAGATCGATTTAAAAATCGATCTGATCTTTCGTAAAGAATCGACATCCCTAGTTGTAAATGTGTTTTCTGTGCAAATGCAAGCGTGGGTGCGGCGGTATGATCAAAGGCCCCACCACGAGACCCACTGTACCAGTTTAACAACGACGCCTTTGTTTCCGATTTTTTAGTTTTTACGTGACTGCGTGGTCTAGCATTGCGCCTTGACACACTTATGTCGATATATCAATTATTGCGATACAAGTATCGATATTATTGCGATTCGGGTCTATTCCTCTCACTATTGTTTTTGTTGATTTGGAGGTCGAATCTTCGTAGGTAAATATGTCCCATGATTAGTTGAATCACAAATGTTAGGCATGATTAAAATAAAACAAACAAACTGGCATCTTAAGTAGGTAGTAACCAATTACGTTAACACTGTGTAATTACACTTCCTAATTACTCAATGTGATGGCTCTATAAGAAATGATCAGGTGATATTTGAAGGCAATTTATCTCTGTCAATTTTGCCAGGAGGTAGAACCAATGTATGTAGTTCAACCGGGGAAGTACCACCGCCACACCTATTCCTAGCGTGAAGCAGTTCTTGCGTTTCGGTGGAAGGGTGTGGTTGCCG
>DWNE01009383.1:0-10939 GCA_018249875.1 Cecropterus toxeus | reverse complement strand
CAAGAACTGCTTCACGCTAGAAATAGGTGTGGCGGTGGTACTTCCCCGGTCGAACTACATTGGTTTTACCACCTGGCAATCTCTTTATGGTTCAACTTAAGAACTACCGGCACACCTATTTCCGCGTAATAACAGCAGTGTGGCGTTGCTGTTTTAGTGTGAAGGTTGTGGTTAGGGAGACATACTTATTAGAGGCGTTCCAACTTAGTCTTGAGGTGTAACAACGCATCTGTGGCTAACCTAGTCTAAGGCGTATTATGTGATGATTGCAGTCCTTGGTTAGCAGTGTCCACTGGTCAGGTAGACTGCATGCTCAGTTGCTAATTCTACATTGTAAAAAAAAAGAAAATAAAAAAGTTCTGAAAGGTATGAGAGGTAGCGGTTCGCGCTTGGTTTGCCTGGACTTATAAACTACACCCTCCTTTCTGAGGGAAAACTTTGTAGGTGTCGGTTTACCATGCCCAGGGCCCCTGGGTGACGGTCTCGGGGCTGGTCTGCCGCCCAGCGGATGGGGGCCTTGGAGGTAAGGCGCGCCTTTGTGTTTTCTAGCGCGCCTTGATGATGGAGGGGAGCTCCATACGGAGGGGCTGCGGAAACGGCCAGGCACCAGCGGGTTCGCGGATGAATGCGAAAGCGTTCCAGTTTTCCCGCCGTACGGTGCAAGGAGAAAACGCAGTGGGGGTTTAGCCGATGACAGTCCGACATAACCCAGCTGCTTTTCCTGGCGACTGGGTATCTATGAGGATTACCCACTTTAAAAAAAACCTTCTTTTTGAGAGGAGATCCATGCTCAACAGTAGGACTTTATAAAATTTAAGTAGCAAACAAGCATGCAGTCTATCTGGCAGCCTCTACCTTACATGAACATCTCTTATTAGGACCAGATAGGATTGGTACTACCAATTGCTAGTTACAAATACGTCGCTACCTCAAGGACTAAATTGAAACCCCTCGGATAAGTATATCTTCTTTACGAATCTATCCCTTTTTTATATAAACTATATTTGTTTCCTCCACCTATAGTTTACATCAAAAAGTGAGAGATTTCCCAGATTTTTGGCATGGCGATGCTTGCATTTATTGATTTTAGCGCCATCTGTTATAAATTTTCGGAACTATTAAGTATCGAACAAAACTAAACGGGCTGCGTTAGTTCGACTTAGTGCGGGCTACTGTTCGTAGATGGCGTTATATATTTAGTTTCTGTCGTAATGTTGTCTTATGTATATTTCTTGTACGAACACGATGTTTCACATCTGCAAGGCGTCTCGTAAGAGCTATTTATTTAATAAAATTGATCTAAAGTAATTATTAAACCCGTAACCACCACGTTAGCCCACTCCCAACAGTGGGTTCCCACTTACACTAGTGTAATATCAACTTGTCCTCTTGCTTTCCTTGCCCCAAAAATAACTTGTTACTATCCATTGTAAATAATAATATGATATAGATAAAAACACAATAAATAATATAGCTATGGGAAAATATATTGTTCCATAGAGGTTTGTTAATATGGGATATATCCAGATGCCGTGTTCCATATAAGTGTACACCAATCTGAAAAAAACGAAAACTAATTTTATAAAATTATTAAACTGACCAAGTGCGAGTCGGACTGGCAGGCGAAGGGTTAAATTTAGTTAAGGAAGTTAAATTTAGTATATTTTTTACTTTTGTACACAATTGAGAAAGCGGTTATCTGAATACACTTACCTACCCAGTTTCAACTGTAGTCTTAATAGTTTTCGAATAAAATGGCTGTGACATACGGACAGACGGATAGACGGACAGACGGTCAAACGGACAGACGGACGGACAGACAGACATGACGAATCTTAAGGGTTCCGATTTTTGCCATTTGGCTACGGAACCCTAAAAACAGCGTATATACTTACACTCCGAGATAAAGGCTTAAATGGAATAATAGATGGCCTATGTTCTTCTTATGGGATTTAGGGGTTGCTCGGGGTCGAAATGCCACTTCCCATAAAGCTATAGGCACTATCAACGTATGAATCACATGGTTTGATAATGGCGTGAGAGCCTTATCAGCATACTTTGGGAAAATCAAATCTCTATCCAGTAGAAATAGAGACCAGAATATGGAAAACACCACCTGAAAATCAATAATATAAATAAAAACATTGTTTAAAATTATTAATTAAATCTTATTTAACGCTTAATACGAGTTTTCGACAAATAGTCAAATTAATTAATACAAAAAAATTGACCAAGCGCTAGTTGGACTTGCAGGCTAAGGGTTCCGTAGCATTATCATTCACAAATCTTGAAGGGAAAATATAGCTCTGTTGTAAAAAAAAAAAAATAAATTTAAGCCATTTACTAACTACAAACATATGTTTGTTTTTCATAGTGTTTGTATGAAATAGAAAGTTATGTTTGCGGTTTTTACAAAAAATACTATTATCACAAAAACCGTCACCCGTATCTTGTTTGAAATAATTTTCGTTAAAAGTTTTCCTTTTCATCTAAAACATATGTTTTATCTAGATTTTTCACTTTGTTAGTTTAAAAGTTACAGGGGGTGGACACTCATTTTACTGCTTTGAAAGGGCATAGCTCTCAAACTATCAACTTTGAGAAAATGGTTTTAGAATCCTCAATGTTATTTTTGAAGACCTGTCTATAGATACCCCGCACGTGTAGGTAACATGAAAAAAAAAGAGTTTTAGTTCCATGTATGGGGACCCCATTTTATTTATTTTTGTACATAATTTGGAAAGCAGTTAACAGAATGCACTAACCTACCAAGTTTCAAATCTGTAATCTTAATAGTTTCCAAATAAAGTGACTGTGACAGACGGACGGACAGACTGACATGACGAATCTATAATGGTTCCGATTTTTGCCATTTGGCTACGCAACCCTAAAAAGGTTAGGTTAACTTACCAAAGTGCAAGGCCATATTATGCCAGAAAATAGTATATCTCTCAAGTCTTTCAAACGCTTATTTAGTTTGTACCGTTGATTTTTGGAGTTTTTCAAAATAAGTATCTCACAGATCAATGCGATAAACGCGTAAATAACTTGGAGACCCTGAAAAAATGGAAAAACGTTTAATCAATATATTTGAAGTGAAAATTTCTAAAGGCGCCGACACTTGCTTTCGTAACGCTTTTTCGTTTCATCAAGTTTTAAATTACGATTCTAAAGAAGTTATACTTCAAATACTATTGTCTAAGTGCGAGTCGTACCCGTGAACGAAGGGTTCCGTACCAAAATCTATTACAAGTTTGTTGTATAGGAGCCCACCCCGCGTCCCCATTAAATATTTTGTTTATAGTATTTGTTATAATAGCGGCAGAACAGTAAGGTACTCGTCGCTGTGGGAGCAACGCCGGGTTATGTGGGATTTTTACCGCACTAAAAACCCCCCGGTGGCCTTCCTCAGCACTGCGTGGAGGACTCCGGGATCTCCAACGGAACACAACCGGAGTCCTTCGAGCGCGATGCCCCTTGCCGGGCCCTTTCCCGGTGAGCATTTACTCTCACCGTGTCTTCAGGTGTTTACGATGACATACGACCACATATCCCGGGGTCGCTTGGCTGGGCGGCTCGAGCTCCCACTATTACCACCCGCAACCCCGGAAGCCCCCTTTTAGTCGCCTTTTGCGACAGGCAGGGTATACGGTAGCCCTATTCTGGTCCCGGAATCACAGGGATAAGCAGCAAATTTTGTACGCAGCATTAAATACCACAGTGGCGTAAAGATGCACTTATGGGCTGAACTTGCTTATCGCTTGTGTAGTTTTTATATAATAAAAAATTGACGCGTAACAGAAGAATGTGACGGCAAATTTCTCTCATACCTCACATACATAAAGACGTTTCACTTCAAAAATACACCTACTTTACTTATTTTATGACATATTCTTCGATAAAATTAACTTCATGGTCACAGTACGCTAAAGAGAGATGAATGAAAGTATAATCTACATACATACGAAGTAGACATAATATGGCGCTCGCGCACGTTTACTTGATGTAAAACCCATGGCTTTATGACGTGTTAGTACCAATACTTTGTCAATACTGTAATGGAAATCGTGACACGGTAAAATAGGTAACAGATGGTATTATTATTTAGAATATGGAACAGAAGATTTACAACATTGCGATAAGTTTTCTGTCTTTTACGCTAAAAAATTATAATTCCTTTGTGGGGACCTTTGATATTTTGAAGTTGTATGTATTTTATATGTGTACAAATATTTGCTTTAACGGTGAAGGAAAATAATTATAAAATTAATCATTTTGTTTTACAAATAAAAAGTCTACACACTCCGCGCTTAGCCAGTGGATTCCAAATTAAATTATACTTATTCTAAGAGGACAACCTTCAGTGGCGATCACAAATATTGGAAAAAAAAATGCCATTTGTACTTTCCCTTGTGAGAAAGAAGTTTCTTTCTCTTTCTACCAAGAGATTTTCTTTGTGAATTATTTGTTGTTCGCTTGTGGCGGCAGCAGCGCCTTACCTGTCTTATACAAACTCAAGTAGGATAGGACTCTAGTTCTATTTATTATAGTGTCGTTAACAATTTTCCATGGACCGCAGTGACCTCTTCAGGCGAATTTTATGCTCATTAGCTACATCAAGTTCATACAAAATCTATATTTAAGACTACAACACGTTTATTACTCACAAACTGTTTGATATTCGATCCGCAAGGTAAGAATTTATCTCAATTTCGACCTATATAGTGTGTAAGTCTGTGATTTCAACCAAAACGTACCATTTTCTATTTTATTTTTAACTCAATATAGCAAGACGTTTCAATTTATACTTCTATGTAAGTATTTTCACAATATTTAAATATTTTTCTTTCATTCTGAAATGACAAGTCATACCGATTCTTAGATTATGCATTGTTTAACTGCATGCATAGTGCACGGATGTAACGAAGGACGCTATCAACAAATCACAATCTCGGTTGCTTCATGACATCATGTAATGAGGTATACGATTCTTATGGAAGGAAAATGAAATTGAAAATTCAACCTCTGATACAAAATCATGTGCCGATTAAACCGAAGGCTACTCGTTTACGTTATTCTTGTTTCTGATTAATATGAAGTGAGAGTATTTTTGTGATTTATTTCTGTTTGTAAACTGTCTTCAGAAGATATACCCGTACTAAGTATTTGAATTTAGTTAAACGTTTGCTACTTATATACTCGTTTATTTCAAAAATAGCATTAAGTAAATAACACCATTTTGATTTAAGATATCTACTTGTCCGTATTTTAAGTAATCTGCACTTAAGTATAGAACTTATTTCTGTGCCTTTAATAAAATAACACATTTTTCAATACGTCTTGTGTGGTATTTTTACAATACAAATTATAATTTTTTGTTGTTTTTTTTTTAAACAAAATTCTATGTAAGTATATCTGTGTTGTGTCAAAAATGTTTAAGTAAATATTCAGTGTTATAAAAAAAGGAATTAACATTTTAAACAACATTTTACATTACAAGTTTCTAAGGTAGTTTAGTAAAGTCAAGTCACTTTTCTTTTCACTGCCATCTTTAGCATAACAAGTTTGCTCGTCAAGCGAGAACATATTACGTATAGGTACTTTAAACATAAATATTAGTATAATCATCTCACTTATATGTCAACATTATGCACCGTGAACAGGTCGTAAGGAATACAAATAAAAACGTTTAAGACAGAAATTTGCATTTAAATTATAAGCAATATGCTAAATTGATAAGCTAGTTCTAAATAGGCCTCAATTAAGCCTGCTTAGTATTTGTGTTGACTTTGTTGTTTCATTTTCTCCATATTATGTAACTTCAGGCTGAAAAATAACGTTAACTTAGGTTCTTGTAAAATTATATTTAAATTTACAAAGATATTGAAAAAATAGCAGCTTTGATCAAATGATCAATATGTAGAAAAGCCACTACTTTATATTATTCGATATTATTTAGCATTTGGAACTCAAAAACGGGATGTTTTTACTAAAACTCTGCTGTCCATTGGCCACCAGGCTGTATGTCATGATCAATGATAGCTAGACAGTTGAAATTATGTTAAAAATAGCTGTATAAACCTAAAAATTAAATAAAACAATTTATTTAGGGGAGCTCCCTTACAACAAACGTGATGATTTAGCCATATTTTATACTAATGGCACGGAACCCTACGTGCGCTAGTCCGACTTGCAATTGGCAGGTTTTTTACTAAATGAAAAGGGATAACTAAAACACACATATTATGTTTTAGTTATCTCTACGCTACACTTATATTCAAATAAAATATAAAAAACAATTTCTTCATTCATTCATTCATTCATTTATTCCTTCCTTTATGTATTGCTTGAAGCACTTAACAATTCCCTTAAAAATATAATTTAGTTTTCCGTATGCTAAGTGACTTCAACGCAGGATATAAAAGTTACTTTAGATATGGGCATTTAACGTCAGAAAAGGTGTAGCTTGAACTTACATGGGTTTGCAGGAACGTGATACCTTCCTGTATCTAATTAGTGGAAGTAATCGAGGCTAGTTAAAACCAGAAGGCTCTATGTGATGTTTACAAGTATCAATTGCTTAGGTATTCCTGTTTTGTTTAAGCTACTTTAGTCTTGGGTATATTCTATAAGTTAATAAGTTTTCTTGATACTATGTAAGTTTTTTTTTTTTTTTTTTATAAATATGAAGTAGCAAACGAGCAAGCAACCCATCTGATGGCAAGTGGTCACTGCCGCCTATGGACATTTGTAAGCAACTTCATATAGACCACAGATGCACTGCCACTCCCGAGGAATGAGATGATTGCCTCATATAAAAGCGAGTCGGCAACCACACCTTGCACTGCTTCACGCTAGAAATAGGTGTGGCGATGGTACTTCCTCGTCGAACTGCATTGGTTAGTTCTACCACCTGTTAAACTTTTTAAACCTATTAAACTTGTTAAGTAGCAAACGAACCTGTAGTCCACCTGATGATAAGTAGCCACTGACGCCCATGGACAACTGTAGTCCGTCCCAAATAAGATCGAAGTCTTACCTGAGGTCAGCCACAGATGCGTTTCTACCCTTGAGGACTAAGTCGGAACGCCTCGTGTGATTGTATCTCCATTATCACATCCTTCAGACCAGAATACAGCAAGGCATAACACTGCTGCACTATTAGGCAGAAATAAGTGTGGAAGTGGTGCTACCGAAGTCGAATCATAAAGAATTCTGCCATCTTAAAATTATTAGTTCGTATTACTAGTTTATTCTTTTATTTAAAGCTTTATTCTGACACTAGATAGACTTACAGACAACGGAAATGGAAATTCTTTTATGTGAAGAAGATGACTGAAGATTTTTTATTTAATTTTCCTCTGATGAGAATAAGTTCTAAATTAAAGATTTTATTAATATGAGTTGACTTTTAATGAAACATATGCGTACGCAATAAATTAAAGCTAAATAAAGCCCCAAACATTTTAACCCGCTGTAAATTCCATTTTGGATAATTCCGTAGAAACAATAGCATTTAAACAAAAGGCAGAGGTATCCAGATCTGAATACCACGAATAAATTTACGGCATGCTCAAAGCGTATAATTTTATAAATCCGAGTGAGAGTATAATATTTAAATTACTTCATATAAGTGCTTTGCTTAATAGTATATTTGGAAGTTTGATTGGGACTGTATTGGAACAACACAGTCCCAGTCTTTATGTTAGGAAGTTAGGAACGACCGACGTCCTGAGGGTCCTGAGGGAGATAAGGTAGCTACCTTATCTTCTAAAACGGTCGAGGAGTTTGTGGTCCGACTCGCACGTACAATGTATGAGCGCGTGGATGGTTACAGAGGACATAAGTAATCTACGATTTGAATTCACTATATTCACTGGTGGCATAGGATGGATTTATACTGACCAGGGCGAAAGTTAAATTCATCATCGACCCATTTAGAATTATAAGTCGGCGAAAAAACAAGTTCGCTAAACTTAAACTTAAACGGTGTCTAGGGCTTAAACAACTTGGTTCGTTTCATATAAGTATTACATAAAAAAAAAAATGCCGCCCCTCCAAATGTACTGCCCGGTGCGCGCTGCCCTCTTTATAATATGTGCCCTTAGGACGAGTTTATTACGTTTTGGTCAGAACAATCATTGTTTACGTTTTCGACCTATCATTGGAAAGTACATTGCAAAATAAGGCCGAAAATGAAAAACCTACAACGTGTTTCGAGGAAATGTACTTCATACTAAGCACACGGTTAGTAAATTGTCGTACCTGTCACAGATTTAGGGCGGTGGGTATCTATCAGTGAACGGGGTCAGATATTTGCAGGAATTCCGCAAATACCCCAAAGTCACGTCCGCTTCGATAAGAGACGCTTGGATTTGGGGAAGGGTTGCCAAGCCTCTCCGGATGAAAAGCCGGATTTCCTTTAGAACTCAAAATGGAGTTGTAAAAGTTTTCATGTCCTAAAGTATATAAATATAAGTTTACTTAGTTTAATAGTTTTGCAATATATATTATACATCCTTTTATATTGTATATAATTTATTTTTATGTTTTAGGTTTAGTTTTTTAAGGTTTAATAAAATATTTCTAAAAGTTAATACATACATTTTGCATAGTTCAATGAAACACAATGAAAACATATGTAAAAAGTACACGGATAACACACAAGGATATATAGGGAAAAGATATAAGTATGTAGAATATTTGAGGAGGCTTTGTTATTCTATATAAATACTATAAATATATTAAACGGTTTGACGGATTGTGACACATGCCATGTACCTAATTAAAATCGTTTCAGTTTGCAAAAAGACATAGGCTATATAATTTAAATAAGATCGGCCAAGTGCGAGTCGGACTCGCAGGTGGAGAGTACCGTAGCATTATCATTCACAAATTTTGAAGAGAAAATAAAACTCTGTTGTAAAAAAAAATAAAGTTGAACAGTTTTCCAACTACCAAAATAAGTTGAATTTTTGCCATTTGGCTACGGAAACATAAAAATAGAACCTGTAAGTAAGAAAAAAGGGGTGAACGGACGATTTTATGATTATATGGGTTTCAAATGAAAGTTAGTAAATAAACCAACCCAATCAAATTTACAAGGTTTTTTATAAAAAAAATGTTGAACTGATATTGCAGGCACATAATAGTTTTTAAGCAGTTGGGTGTTGTGTTTAATATTTTTAAGACAGGTTACTTGGTACTTTTAAAGGAACATAAAATGTGACTGTCCGTAGAAAAGGAAATTTTTGGACAACCTAATTTACTATTTTCGTTATTTACGAGAGAAACGCGATACAATTTAACATTCACAGGAACACTTCCGGCTTATATACCTTGTTCAGTTCAAAATTGCACCGAGAAGAATTCCTTTTATTTTTATTGGATTTTGTAAGTGTTAAAATCCGTTTTAAGAAAATTTTGTACTATTTTTATCTACAAATGTGGTATATTTTTTTTCTTGTATATATATGGTATGGTATTTTGCTATGTGTATGGTAGCTTCCATAAAACTTCTATTTCAAGAAAACAAATTATATGTCGTAATTTCTTAATTCAAACTGTAACTATTGTAACAAAAAATAAAATTTAACTTTGGCTACATTTGCTGTAGTTCGAATAATTTCCAGTATTTGCAAATTTGCATTTTTTTCAACTCGTGTGTTCTTTGAAAATCTTTAAAATGCAAAAATCGTGAGGACGTATGTGTGTTCGTTAGACATATACGCAAAAACTACTGGGCGGTTTTTACTATAATTTGGCGCACAGATAGTTTATTAAGCATGTAAGTATCCTATAATTATAACCGTGAAAAACGTGACCGAGGCTGGTGGAGCCGCAGTAATAAGCTAGTGTTAAACATACGTATTTAAAATTTGTAAATTAAGTTTTTAACAAAAAAAACCTTACTAATAATTATGCCATGAGTTCAAATTCATAGTAATCAAAGAATCACGTATGTTCAAACTTTCCTACTTATAAAAATCTACGTTAACACAGTAGCAACTATATAGTAATCGCTGAGCCAAGTGGCTCTCATGTGCTGAGGCTCCAAACTGAATCAATGGCTTGAATCCATTATGAACTGCACTCTCGCCACAATTTCATTCTCCTGGAATGGAAATTAAATCAATCGTAGATAAAATATGTAAAGTGCTTTTAAGACTTGTTCTTTTATAGCCATTTTCAATATGACGTTAAAATGGAGTTGGCGCGCTGGTTTAAAATTTTCTTCTTTTTTGTAAAACCACTGGATAATGTTGCTTAACGCTTGATATACTTTTTTACCTACTAACGTGTTTGTATTTTGTAGCTGTAAGGAAAACAGCTACGGTATTCCCAGTTTGTCGTAAAAGGCTAGTAAAAGGGGACTTCAGGGTTGCGGACGGCAACAGTGGGAGTTGAAACAGAAACGACTCCAGCAATCGTGACCTGACATGATAGCGGTGCCGCTTTTGACTAGCCTGGTTTAATGAAATAAAATCTTCACACTAAAACAATACGGTTATGTTAAAAGCTTGCCATGTGGTAAAACCAGTGTACTTCGACCGGGGAGATACTATTTATACTCTATTTCTAGCGTGAAGCTGATCTTGCGTTTTTGTGGAAGGGTATGATTGCCGATTTACTTACTCGTATATACTAGGCAAACAACCATCTCAGTCCTCGAGAGTAGTAACGCATCTGTGATCGCCTGAATAGAGACCGTGTCCCTTATGAAGTTGCTTGCATGTGCAGCAGTGGCTACTAACCATCGAGTGGACTACATATTCGTTTGCAAAATAAGACAGACATCAATTTAAAGCGAATAGAAATCTATTGCTGCTTAAACCGAGAAACTTTATTATTATATTTTTATCCATCCAGTTATCTATACATATAAATAAAATTGGAGTGTCTGTTTGTAATATCATAATAACATTTTTTTACCAAATGC
>DWNE01009382.1:0-10939 GCA_018249875.1 Cecropterus toxeus | reverse complement strand
GAGAACTCTCAGAAGTGCAGATTTCCTCGCGATGTTTTCCTTCACCGTAAAGCAGTGATAATTAAATTTTTAATACGCACATCATTTTAAAAATTCAATGGTGTCTGGGATTCTAACCTCGGCTCCTCGATTGAAAGGCCGAGTTTCAACCATTAGGCTATCACTGCTCAAACAGTAAATTGACGTAGGAACCAGTATATTGCGTTTGTTACATTGATATAATCATAAACCGAATAGTTAAATGTTATCAACCGTGCATACTTTTGACAGCCGTTCAAAGATAAGCAGAGTAGCGAAACTGTTGAACGTGTACTCCGAGCTTTCAAATGAGAATTTCAATGTAATCAAGATCGTAAATTTCCAAGTGTTATTTGATAATTAACGATATCCAAGCTTATGGGTCACGTATCCGCAGTGAGTACCTATCCGTCGTGAATGCCGCACTAAATCGAAATTGCGCAACCTCTCCCGCTGCCTCTTTACCTACATTAGGGAGATTTGACGACGTGATAGAACCATTGCAGGACAAATTAAATAAAAGTCACGCCACAATATTGATTCTGTAATTGTTTTATTCATGTTGTAGAACGGAAAGTTGTTCTGGTTTTTGACTGTACATTTTCAAGACTATTTTTTTGAAATATAGTTGTAAACCTCTATCCAGCAGTAGGGCCTTATTACAACTATCTATGTGACGTTTCGCAAGTCTTATGAGCGGTTTCAAACATTCGACACGGGTCGGCCGCTAAATCGATACCACCTTAACAAAAGTAAAGGGGACCTAAAAATGTAAACTACCCGTATGTATCTTTTTATTGGTTCTTACAAGTAAAGCCCAATTTATATCTACAGACATTGAACGTTGCAAACGCGTGCCGTAGCAGACAAAAAAGTATTTTTCCATGCAATGTGTACCCACCGAAACGCTACTACGCTGAGACGAGCCGCACCTGTCAAAATGTTGCATAGAAAAATATGATTTAGTCTGGCACGGATTTTGTCAACAGAACTGAACCCTTAAGGTTTATGATAAACATATGACACACCTCTCAAGCACGCGCATCCCATGATGTAGCCCATCATAGAAAGCCGGGGAGCAGGCGGCGGCCGGGGACGCGGGGGCCTCGGCGGCGGCGGCACGCGCCTGCCGCGCGGCGGCGCTCGCGACACCGCGCCGCGTTACCCGCCGCGCCCGACCCTCCCGCGGCCGCTCGTCCCGCTGCAGCCGCCCGCTGCGGCCGACATCGCGCACGACGCTTGCACTACACGCTCACGGTGCTAACGTTATGTCATACGACCTGCGGCGGCTGACCCATAATATGCACCCTGTGCCGATCGATCCGCCGTCGAGACGCTCGTTCCGATTTAAATCATCAACTGATCACCCCCTCTTTGATCGGAACGCGAGGTGGTCACGAATTAAAGGAAAAAAATTATAAAAGACATTTCATAAATAATTCGGTTAAAATAACATAACGGGTGCCGTGGGACATTATCGTCGGTGCAGCGAGCTCGGTCGCGTGCTGCGGCCGGTGTCGATCGATATCGCCTGCTAAGTTCGCGCCTCGCGACTCACAGTTCATGAGTAACGCACATCGATTAAAAAAGTAATGTGAAACCTTGCCTTTAAACTAAAACACCGACACGGTCACTGCAATATTCTTATTTGCCGACGAAATCATAACATGAGAAACGAACTGCCCTCAATAAACTTCCTTAATTTTAAACTCGTAATCGTAACATCAAACTGACGAAGAATGAAGCCGTGATCGTTTTAATTTATGAACGCAGGCAGTTTGTAGACGACGGCGAACAAATAATCTCAAGCAAGCGGCTACGAGGACGAGAGATAATTCCAGAGTCAATAAACTTTAAGCCGGGCACGCTAATTAGTTAATGGTGATGTCATAAGTGGAATTAGGGTCGCGCCGATCGAAGGACGCGATGTGAGAGCATTGATGGGGGCAGTCGAGAGATATCAGTGGTGCATGTAGACGATTAAGTGAGGTTAGGGTAGCGGGCATGCGGCACGGCGCTGCGCGGCGGACGAGCGGGCGGGCGCGGGCGCGGGCGGGCCAGCACTGAGCCGCCGCGCGCCGCCCCGCGCCCCGAGCCCCCGCCCGCAGCCCCCGCCCGATCTACCCGATCTAGACTTCAAACGCCACCCCCTTACCTCTAGACCAGAAGTGCCCGATTCCAAATGATACACCGACACGAAAAATCACCTTATTGCGTCAAGCGTTGGGTTCAATACGCTTATTAATCGAATTGGTTCAGGATAACAAAGTTTACAACGTGTAAAGCTCTACTCTACCGGAGTACATATTGATACATTAATAGCGTGAGTTACGATGAGCAATCGTGCACCAATATGATATAATAATTATATAAATTATATTATGACAAGAATAACGAATGGTGACGTGAGTGGATTGATGACGGCAGTAAGGCGAGGCGGCGGGACGGCAGGAGGGTCAACGCTCGGGGCTCGTCCTGCCAGGAAGCCGCTAATTCCCGCCACGCGTTGCTTTTCTCCGCTCATGAATACGCGCACCACGTTTCTTTCTTTTTACTGTCTTCCTCGGCGTAAAATGGCTTTAATGTATCGCGAACTCCCGGATTTCGGCCCAGGCTCGTTTAAGTAGAGCTTTATTTTTTAAGGAGCAGAGAAAATTAAATAGCTACGCCATTTTTCAATACTACAAATGCATTTTCTGAATTTTAGTTTCTTTATTTTATATACCAAAGACAATAATCAAAAATGCGTCCAAGTGAGAGTCTGACATGTTTTACAACTTCATGAAATCAAATTAAAATTAAAATTTTGCCTTTCTTGTAATTAAATTATATTAAACAGAACAAATGCTTGTTTAAGAATAAAAAAATTTAGTATTTTTCGCAATATCCGCCAGAATAACACACCCGTGAACATTTCCACCGACTACCTATTATATTATGGTTCTAAAGTTCAATTATTCTCTTTAACGCTAAGAAATAGTAAATAAAAGTAAAAACAAAATTACATCTATATAGAAAACAATAAAAAAAACCTTAGATACATTCGATTACATGTAACGTCTACCACATTCATACGATAAATAATATAACTATCAATATTAAAGGTAAAATTTCAGCCAAAAGCTAGAAGTCGTTTTATCAGATCGGAGCTGACTTATTAGGATTAAGTTGAAATATCTGATGTCGACTGCGCTTCTGCGCCAGCAGTAACAACTTTCAATCTAGATCTTAATAGATCAAATGTATCAAATTTAGTCTGAATTGGATCTCTAATGCGCTATAGGCCTTCCGGATAAAGTTGGACTCTTATTTTTACCGACTGCGTTAGATGGAGGGTATTGTTTTTCAAGCGTATGTATGTTTGTTTGTATGTCCATTTCGTTGTCACGCACTACAGCCCAAACGGCTTGACGGATTATGACGTATGACATATCATTAGAATCGTGTCAGTTAGCATGGTAACATAGGCTGTATAATTTTTAAAAATGCGCGTGTAAATAGAGGAAAAAAGGGCGAGGACCAATTTTTTTACTATTACGACAATATGAGTATCAAATGAAAGCTATGTAATATTTTTACTTGACTGTTTTGACAAAAACTCATATAAGCGTTAAATTAAATATAGGTATATCTTTATCAACAAAAATTTTGTTTTAAGCAGTCGGTTTTTTTATTTTAATGATTTATCTTTAATGTTGTAACTTTATGAATAGACCGAAAAGACCAGGTCACAACATCATTAAGACGGCATACGGCGTGAACTACTATCACGATTTGCAGTTAAAATCGGCGCAGAGTATTTTATCACCTTCAAAAATCACTTTCTTATCACATATAAGTTATTAGTGGAAACTTTGCTGATTAATGTATTATATTACTGAAATATGTTATCTGTACTACAATTGTATGTTTTCCAAATATAAATAAAAAAATTAAATATTATTCCTTTTGCTAACTCAAGGTGCAATTTTTAAATTAATATTTCCATATTGCAACTATGTTGCAATTATCCTTAAAGCGTTAAAAATACAACGCAACGTATTAAAGGGCTAAAACAATATTACTTTTGAGAAAACGTAACAAACTCGTACTGAGGGCACAGACTCAACCATTCTCGATTATTTATTTCTGTTTCGCCGCTAAAGACGAGTAGTAGCGACGAGTACTGTAATCGACAAATAATCCTCATATTTTCTACAACGATTATGAACACATATCAACCACTAGGCGAAAAGTATAATTTAGGTGTAATTTCTTAATCGTTTTTTTTATTTTTGTATAGAAGCTACTAACTACGAGCTTTAATGTGACCGGTAAAAAAACTAAACACTCATATTTAAATGAGTATGAATATGAAATGAATATGAAATGATTTATTTAAGTTGCATCAACAAAGTGAAAAAGGTGACTGACTGACTTATTCATGATGACTGACTGATGATGAACTGACGGATTCTTCTCCCAAGGGAATAAAATAGGGGATGAAAGCTTGTATGAAACTTTCTCTTTGAGATTAATAATAATACTTCTTAACGCGAGCGAAGCCGCAAGCAAAAGCTAGTAATTATTAATATTCAACATAACGCTAAATTTCACTTCAATTATAGGTATAAAATGCGTGAACTTAAGCGACTTTACACTTAATAACAAAACAAAAGAATTAAATTGAATTGAATTAAAGCAAACAAATAAAACGACATTTACAAATACATACCAATGACATTATTGTTCTGGTGGTGGTGGTGTGCTGCCGCGGCGGCAGCGACTGCAGCAGCGAGCGCCGCTTGCTGCTGCGCCAGCTGCGCCGCGAGCTGCGCCTGCAACGCAGCGTGCATGCTGCTCAGGCCGCGGTCCATGCCGCTCGCTGGCTCGTTACGCGACTCCTCCGGGGATGACTCCTCATCTAAGATTTTTTAAATATACGAATTTGGTAGGCAGGTAATGCAGATTTTTTATAAGAAAGACGTAGCAAACGAGCATGCAGTCCATCTGATGGTAAGCGGTTACTGCCACCCATGGACATTTGTAATCAACTTCATATAGAAAAGGGATTCGTTGCTACACCCGAGGACTAGGATGTTCGCATCATATATAAGTGAGCCGTCAACCACACCCTTCCAGCGAAATGCAAGAACTGCATCACTCTGGGAATAGGTGTGGCGATGGAATTTCTCCGGTCGAACTACATTGGTTTTATCACCGTGTTAATTACGAAAAGTTGGTGAAATCTGTTTATTTTGTCGAGTGGATAATGTAGAAATAGTGAGAAGTGGGTAGAACGTGTACAGTTTAAACGAAGTGCCACCGTCACGGTTATTTCCAACGTAGTGAGTTTTGTATTCACGCCCATTCTTGAAAATGGTAACGTATCTGTAATCTCTTTAGGTTGTAGAACTAGTGTAGGCCGACCGGGTGGTACCACCGCCACACCTATTTCTAGCGTAAACCAGGTATTGCGTTTCGTTAGAAGGGTGTTGTTGCCGGCTCACATATTACCTATATGTGAGCCGGCAACAACACCCTTCAACAAGAGGCGACCATCTTAGTCAATGGATGTAGTAACACATATGTGCGACAGATTCCACTGGACACTTCTTGCAAGCGACTTACGCTTGCAGATGTCCATGGGTGGTAGTAACTAGTTAACATCAGATGGACTGCTTGCCCGTCTGCTACTTAAATCTTTTAAAAAAACACTGTTTCAGATAAGACCCGTGTTCTATAACCGAAAATTTGTAATCAGACTCAGGGTTTGAAATCGAATATAAATGCGTTGCTTTCTTTAACACACTCTTTAAATCAGAATATGACAGCCCTTAACACGCCTTAAAAGTCAAAATTAGGTGTAGCGATGGTGCTTCTGTAGTTAAACAACAAGGGGTTCATCAAATAAAACTTAAACAATAGCAATTAACAAATATTGTTAAAGATACTTGTCCAAGTACATATTTACACAAGCAATCTACTTACTGTGATGTCACCCTATAGCTGAATAAAACAATAAAACCACCAAGAAATCAGTCCTTAACCCTTACATATGTTACTTGTGTGATCTCAGAGACCACAGAAAAATAGGTACCTACTATAAATTTAAGCATAACAGATGTTTTTCGAAGACAAGTCGGCAAACGATTACTCAATGTATAGCAACAATATCCACGTAGCATATATGTAGACTATACGAATTAACAGTAACACTACTTTTTAATATGTTACGGGTACTCACAATATGCGGTTTTTTTAAGTTCTTTTTGCCAATATCGTACCCGTAACATATTAAAATGTATAAATTCCGCGATAATTTTAGTCTAAAATCATATAGAAACACTACTAACTATTCTTCTTAATCTGGCACGTTATTTAAAAAATACAAAATCATTCTTACTTTAATTATAAGTTTAATATTATAAATGCGAAAGTTTGTGGGGATGTGTGTTTGTCAATAATCCACGCGAAAACTGCTGGTCGGATTTCGTTGAAATTTGGCACACAGACAATTTATAACCTAGATTAACACATTGAATGCTCATTACTGTGGTAAAAGTGGCCGAAACGGGCGGAGCAAGGGGAACAAGCTAGTCGATAATAAAGCAAGTAAGTGTCGATATTCCGTTATTAAAATAATGTATATGTATTTATGAAACGTAACGCTTAATTAATGCGTAAAACATAATACGTTTAATGGAAACCATTGCAAACATATAAAATAATATGACCATAAATTATACAAAGATAACTTACACGTGAAAACACCATTAATATTATCAGATTCATTACGCCGACAAGTAAAAAGTACGCACAGATTAGATGCGTTATTGCAATTAAATTTTTTCTACACAATTTCTAAGCCACGAGTGATACAAAAGCGTCAACCGATGCGAGGAGAACAATCATGTGAATAACTAATTGCATACATTTATGTTTCAACAAGTGAAAAACAATTTAACTCTTTGTTTCACATCAACTTTGCGATGCAGATTAACTTCATTTAAAACTTAAATTGTCAGTTGTATTTTACTACGTTGGATTAACATTAGGCATTTTACATCGAGTGTTTCAATTGTTAAAATTAACATTCCACAGGTGTAGAGCTTGTGCCAACTATTCAAAATGTAATAAATAAAATATGTTTCAACTAAAAAAGTATTTGAGTGGGCGGTGGGTTCGCATTGTCGTCATAAATTAGTTTTATGAAGCATTTTTAGAATCCACACGCATCATATCTCTTGATCAGTTCTCTCGTACAATCTCCCCATTTTAATATGATACTTTTAAATATATACTAATATATTTAATGCAGGAATTTCTATGATATTGCAAAAACATTGTAACGAAAATGGCTGGCAAAAGGTTTTTAATATAAATTTGAACCTAATTATTTTATTATATAAAGCGATTTTTTAACAACTTATTAGAACTGTGTTTTGTTTTTATTCCCCTGGCTATTTTGTCTGAGTTTAGAAACGCAGAAACTTATTTTTACACATCTTTTAAGAGGAGGTCAGATAGATCGTAAAAATTACCTCAAGGTACTTTTTAATTGGAGTTCAAGGTTTGCACTAGCATATTCGTCATGTATTGAAGCTACTATGTTGTTTTTTGTAACACTCGTATATGACATTTGATATTAAATGTAAAAGTACACATACTTTTTTTACAATAATGAAGTAGCAAACGAGCATGCAGTATCACCTGATGGTAAGTGGTTACTGCCGCCCATGGAAATCTGTAAGCAACTTCATATAGAACAGGGGTTGTATTTGAAGTCGATCACAGGTGCGTTGCTACTCCCGAGGCCTAACATTGTCGCCTCATACATAAGTGAGCCGACAACCATACCCTTCCACCGAAACGCAAGAACTGCTTCGCGGAAAAAATAGGTGCGGGGGTGGTACAGCCCCGTCGAACTACACTGGTAAACTGCTTATTAAAATACTTGCCACTTAAACACTAACCTAATATCATTGAAATATCATTGAAAATAAAATTGAATGGGATTCACTTACTGGCTTCGGGCACAGGCGTCACTGGACTTTCCGGTAAAAGTATTCCTTTTTGCACTAATTCATCTCTATTAGCTCGGACGGATATCTTCCTTTCTAAAGCTGCAAAAAATAATTGAATAAGGATAGTCCTTTTGAAATGAGATGCATTAATAATTGAATATCTGTATAGCTACATCTAAAGTATTTCTTCTGCAATGTTTTCAGGCTATACACAAATCTGTCTAAGCTCTTAATTCTACATAATATATAGAAGGATAGATTAGCTTATGTAATTCCTCATTTTACCATACACATAAAAAGGTACACTTTAAAATGCAAATCGTCCAGGATACACGAGACAAGGTTTCTGAAATCCGTCTTTCATTAGTTTCAGGAGTTTCTATACTTTTAACCTAATTTTCTTCAAATATAAATAGATCATAATAAGTTACATACATAGTATCATGGAGTGTCCAATAGACATATTTTGAGTTCAAAATTACCTATTATTCAAAAGATCAATCAATTTCAATTTTACTCCAATAGTGTTGGATTCCAGATTAGAACAGTATTCTTTCACGCTCTAGATTTATAATCCTGAAAACCTTTTTGAGTCGACTAGTCGAGAACTACCAACAAACTTGTTTCAAGCAACAGTTTTCTATGATCATGTTTGAAAGGTATAGTTAAGGAGATAAATTCTAAGAATAATTTCAACTCACTGCTCGAGGGTAGCAATGCGTCTGAAACCTAGCTCTTGTCCTTATTCGGGATGATTACAAATATCCATAGGCATCAGCAACCACGTACCACTATGTGGACTCCGTCTCACTTTGCTCCTTCTATAATAAAAATGTGCAAGTTACTTACTTCTAGAAGCTGCTTCAAATTTCTCCGACTTTTTTTTCCGCTTCCACTTCCACGGTTTGAATAGTCTGCCGAACGCTGAGAACTTGGATTTGGTTCGCTCCGCGGGCGGAGTCCGTGCACCGGAGCCCAGACTATTCGTCCGCACCGCCGAACCATTTTGTTTTTTTGCTGTAATTAAAACATGCCATTAATAATCTTATTCTGACAGACGACTGCAGCCCTCTTTATGCATCAAGTCTTACTCTCTTTATGTACACAGTAATTACAACGCACTGATCTCCCCATAAACGAGGGAAAGCCTGGTTTGAACTTTAGCAAGTCGTTGCAATTTGGATTGCAGAAAGATACAGGCAGGCAGATCTATTCGCTCTATCCAGTGCGGTGGACCATGGCCTAAACCTCTCTCATTTCCAGCGTCCAGTGTTCAGTGTCCAGCTGGGTCAATTATGACTACAAGTCCAGTAGCCAGCCGTGTAGATTTTTTTAACCCGTAAGGCCTCCGACAACAAACATCATAACCGACAACGATCGTCACCTCAATGCCGTCAAGTCCGAATTAAATCGTGCCACTAGCAATCATACATTCAACGACATTACACATTTTTAAATATGAAATTGTTTAAAATCTAAAGAAATCGCGATATTATGCGCGCTGCCTTACCTTATTCAATTCATATATTTTTATCTAATATATAAATATAAAATTCTCGTGTCACAGTTTTCGTTGCCATACTCCTCCAAAACGGCTTGACCGATTTTGATGAATTTTTTTGTGCTTATCCGGTATCTATGAGAATCGGCCAACATCTATTTTTCATCCCCCTAAATGTTAGGGGTAGTACAACCCTATTTTTTTTTATTTTTTAGACAAAATTTTTAATTTCTATTTTTTTATGATACAACATACAAAAATACATACAATCCTCAATTTTCACCCTTCTACGATCAACCCTTATTTTTTAATAGGAAATTATTTATATGGCAAAACAACGTTTGCCGGGTCAGCTAATTATTATAATATTTTTTTATGCTTCATAACTTTATGTCTGCCTATACGTTTGTTTGTTTGTTCTCGGTAAACTCCAAAACCGCTGGTCCAATTTTTGCTTGATTTTCACTAACAGAAACCTTGAGGTATAAGGCGTAACAAAGGCTACTTTTATTTTAGAAAAAAATAGGGTTTCCGACGAAAACTTAAAAGCCATAATGCACGCACATTATGAGACGCATTAAAACAGCAGCATAAAATTTACAACATAATTCTTATACTTGCTGGTGTTTTAGGTACTAAATAGTAATAAATGTATGTTTGCGAGCCGGATTACCGCCGTAAATCCCGTAATATCAGCAAACTTCGTAAAACGCGAACGTTGAAATAAACGACCTGTCGGAGCGGTCACCATACCGATCTGATACGCAGTGGGTTCCGGGTTTGATACCCGGCAAGACATCTATTCTGGGTGTGGGTGTTAGTGTATTCGTCTTTGTGTGTATCCATGGCACCCACGACACAGGAGACAGTCCTAATATGGGACTATGAGTGTAGAAAGCATTATTTAAATCTACGGACCTTTCATTACCTGTCTCAGAAGTTGATCGCCTAGAGCTTCAATCCTTGGGTTTGCTTAAGTGTGTCTTTGAAAGTGACTTCTGTGACTTACTATCAGTACTACGTATTCATTCACTACTTTAATAATATAAAACATATCTAAAGGTACAGTTCAAAAGTTAACGGTTCGGAATAATGCTACGTAATTTTATTAATCACTCCATTAAAATATAAATGCGATTAATTAGGATTGAAATTTTAATTACCTCCCGTAGAATATAATATTTGATTAACCGCAAAATTTGTTAATTACCAACCTTTAGTAAAATATTAATTATTTAAATCCTTAAAGCGATGGTATTTATACAGCTTTCATAATTTGTTGAGAATTTTCGTATCAACGATCACACAAGAAATTGTTATGATATCAAAAAATCCGACTGATAAAACTGGGAATAATATATTATCAAAAAAAAATAACAAAAAACATAACCGACTTCCATGCCACAAAAAAGTT
>DWNE01009381.1:0-10940 GCA_018249875.1 Cecropterus toxeus | reverse complement strand
TTTAAGGCTTACTTTAGAGGTCAGGCACAAAAGCATTTCGAAGGATTGCGTAAGAACTCCTCAAATAAGAGTACTCTCTCATAACTTCGTTGTAACCGTTTGTATGTATAGAATGAGTCAGCATTTAGGTAGGTAATAGTTTTTATACTGATTACATATGGTCTTCAAACCAGATTATGACATCGCCATTACAAATTTGAGTAAGAAAGGCTAAACATTCAGACAAGGGTATAACTGTCAAATAGTTATTGTTTGTTAAACTCATTTGAAACAAATATTTTGAAAGGATAATCTGAAGTAAGAAATGACTTAAACTTATTACAGTATTTAAATCGATAAATAACAGATTTTGTGGTAATACTGTGCTGCACGTTCCACATCATGCACAAACATGCAGTATGCGTACTCTATGGTAAGGCAACCCACCTATCACTGTCAGTGATGCTTCTAAAAAATCACCATTAATTAACAAAGATTGCGTGTTCTACTATGCACACGCACCCAGCAGCGCGTTATAAAATAGATGTTGTTATTAGAATCCATTTTACCATGTGTTTCATAAAATTATCTATGGAGAATAAAATCTAGTTTTATGGAATAGAAAATGTAGCAAAATCGCTTTAACATGCTGCTAACCTCATGTTAATGCTTATGCAATAATAGTACCTTTTTTAAAGCAAAACAAATTCCACTACGTTTGAAATATACGTGAGCGCCAATTTTTAAAATTGTGTCAGCTGTTTTAAAAATAGTTTTTAGTAAACTAATTTAGGCTTAATCTCACAGCTTCGCCCGGTTTAGTATCGTTTACTGCGATAAAGAGTATTCAATGTGGTAATCGATATCATATATTATCTGTATGCCAAATTTCAGCGAAATACATTTTGGTTGAAAGGTGAACTGTTTAATCAGCTTTCTCTTTCTCATATATCCAAACTTTTGCCTCACAATATTAGTAAGATCTAGATAGTTTATAGTAGGTATTTTATAAGCATAGTAAATTACGTCCATCTTAGTCCTCGGGAGTAGCAACGCATCTGTGATAGACATCATGTAGAACCCCTGTTCTATATGAAGTTGTTTACAAATGTCCATGGGCGGCAGTAACCACGTACCATCAGGTGGACTGCTTGCTCGTTTGCTACTTCATATTTACAAAAAAAAATGACACAGACATTAAGTGGAGTCTCATCCGATGTAGTTTTAATCTGCCGTAGGCAATTTTAGATAAGTGTCTCTTCTAAATTTCCTTGATCTTTGCCCATATCCACCCGCAGCGGTCGGCGGTGCCGTCGCGGGCAGCGCCATTAATCACGAACACCGCTGCACAGAACTGTGTTCGTTGTATAGTGCTTTGTTGGCAACTTCGTGCCTAAGCAAATCTAATAGACCTATCTAGTTTTTTTGGCCGCAAGTTATAATGTTTTGTTGTTACCTAAAATAATCATTAGGCATTTATTGTTGTCTAAAGTAATCGTGCCTGAATAGGTACGTATTAATACTTTGCTAAACGCTTTCTACACTCATAACCTTAAACTAGGATTTATTCCTTTATTATGGGTGCAAGGGACACATACATCGACAAATACACAAACACTCAGACCCAGTACAGAACTCTAAATTCATCGTTCAGATATCTGTTTGACCGGCGATTGAACTCGGAACCCACTCTGTGTGAAACCATTATAGTGAACGCTCTGCCACACATCTATTTAAAATTTTGTATTACTTATATGGTTTTCGTCTTCAACTGTTACAAGGGACAAATTCGTCATTATACCTATTACCCAACCTCTCAACAAAATAGATAAAATCTCTACGTGTAGAGATCGCGTGGAGACTTTTAAGCCGTAAAATATTTTCGAGAGCTTCCCAGCACCTGATATTGATAAATAAAATTATTATGTTTTCTATATCAACAATATTGGTTTTGTATGAAATCTATTATATATCTATAGGTTTATATAATATTTCTCGATCTAATAGACCTTCATAATACGTAATGATTTAAGTACAAATGAATCTAGGTATACATATTAGATCTCTTCCGACCTAAATTGATGTATAAAAATATATTGTAAATTTGTTGTGTCTATATGATGGGGCGACCATCTTAGTCCTTGGAAGCGGTAACGTATTTGTGATCGACTTCAGATAAAGCCTCTGTTCTAATTGAAGTTGCTTACAGATTTTCATAGGCGGCAGTGACAACTTCCCATCTTCCGTCTATCTCCATCCCGATTGCATACATGTTTCCTACTTCAATCTAAAAATAATAAAGAAATGAGTCAATCAGACAATGGTTACATCTAGGAACAGTCTAGTAAGATTAGTAATTTCACACTTAGTATTAAAATCACGGTATACAAAGCTGATACTAATTGGAAGCAATCAGTCTGCAAATTCTATACAAGTAGGCAATGATTGCAAAAAGCGATGTTGAATGTTGGAGTCATCGCTTTTACCTTCACTACTACTGACAAGTATCATTTAGCCGTCAGTACATGTTCGCTTACAATTAAGTTGTATAGAAAACTGACGCTCCAATGCGAACTGACATTGCCAATAAAACCAACATTGAACTTACTTTCAGTTCAAGACTTTCGTTGATCTAGAATGTTTTGAAGAGGTACTATCAAACTTAGTATAATTTATCATTAAGTACTATAAATGTTTATAGTAATTAAGGATTAATGTATTTCTTTTTGTTGTAATATATTATATCAAAAAACGTGGTTAATTTACTTTAAAATACGAGCTCTATTTTTCCTTATGTATTTGAATTTTCTTCTTATTTGCTATTCAACTATAAAATTTAAACTTAGTGAGTTGAAGTTTGAAGACACAATATACATTTATTTAAGGTAAATGAATTATATCAATAAAGTTATAAAGCAATGAAACAAACAATTGTTGCAGTATTCTTACATACTTTCATTAAAAATATATTAAAAAGAATTACAAGTAGTAATTTGAGCATAAACATAAATTAACAGTATCGACGTATTATACCTTCGTGAAAATATTTCTACAAAACAGCGCTAACTATCCAAAGGAACCATTCAATCCGTTTCAGAAAAGAAACCTTCATCATTTGTTCAGATGTTTTGCCCTACTTTTGATTGAAACTATTGATAGCTCTCGAACACGATTCTCACATCAATTAATACCTCGTATGTATCAGAAGTAATTAAATATTGACGTCTATGGTACAAGGGTTGTATCGTCATTTTCGCTCAGTCACTGTACCGGGGGTGCATAAGCTACTAGGGGTTAACGGACTAAGCCATATGGGCCCAATTGCTGCATACAAAATTTTACCTACTGTACCAATAATTGATTTTTACATACGTGTTTATTAAGTAATGTAAAACTTGTTTAGTTGCTGCATTGTACAGTATATACTGAAAATTTCTTTAAAAAACTGCAATAGTAAGAGAGTATGCGGCCCGCTTGATGGGAATTGTCTCCGTTAGAAAACTCTTGAAAGTGCAACAGCGCTTAATGGGAAGTTTAGGGAGTTTAGTTTTAGGGGTTGTATTTATTATTTACAAAATGTAAAAATTTTTAATCAATTTGCAAGTTGTAAGTAGCTAATTCATGCATAGACATCTGTAAGTAACTTCATATAAAACAAGGTTCTTATGTGTAGTCGATTACAGATGCGTTGTTACTCTCGAGAACTAAGATGGTCGCCTCATATATAAGTGAATTGAATATATATGTACATTCAAAGAGCAAGAAATAGGAGCAAAGTGGTGCCTTCATTGTTAAACTGCGAATTAATCTACTGGTATATGCAAACGTAAAGCAAAATATTACTGTAGTAATGAAACATTTGAATGAATTATATAATTTCGATCATTAATCGTTCATCAATTTGTTTTAAATCAAATGTAAGAACAAAACAAAACAACCAGTTTTATTCAAAAGGTAAAAATTTGAATAAAGGGTTTAAACTTCATGTGACATAGTATATTTACTATGATAGTTATTCAGATATCTAGTTATATTAAAAATAAAAGTAGGTATAGGGATATGGTTATATTAGAGTTATATAAAGAGTATATGAACAATATTATCTTCTAAGTTGCAAAAAAATAATCATAAAAAAATGTTTTATTATATAAAAATAAATGAAATAGCTTCAAAAGATTTCAACACAAGACAATATCTGCCAATGTCACACTTTATGCAGTTGCCATTACGGCATTGTTAGCACAACAATGTCTAACCCTTTCTTGCAAATTTTTGGCAACTACCGTTTGGATTGTTACAATTTTTACTGCCTGCTGTAATTTATGGCGCCTATAGGTGGTCTGAGTAATCGTTCTGCAAGTCACGTGTCTTTTGTAGGTCAGTTACTGCTTCTTCCCTGTCCCTACTGCTGTACTATAACAGAGATTCTCAAAGTTTGACTGTAGACATAAGAGTCAAAAGTAAAATGCGCTGATTTATCCCTTGGTGTTTATTTGAATAAATTACGACGACTGTTCGTTATCTCAGCCTAGAGCAGTTTCTTTCAGGTATGTTATAGTGATATACCGTGTCTAGCAGTGGAGCTTATAGAGACTGTATACAATACAGTTATCTAATCCGTATTAATGAAAACATGTAATATCCATAAAATAAGTGGTATATAGGTAAGCAAAACTATTGGAGATTGTAATACAGGTCGCATTTATTTCTTCAAAATGAACTTTTCGGTATGAGTTTTGGGTATTTTTTTTAAATTGAATTATTTTGTTTTATAGTTTTGAATTATGCCACGCACACTTAAATAATTGATCCTATTCATGTATCTTAAATGCAAGCATTCCTAACAATTAACTGTATCTAATTAAAATGTATATTGTGATGTTGATTAGATAAATATGGATAAATCGTTTAATATAATAAAAACGTTGAATACGTCATAAAGATAATTTTTATTATCGTACATTTTGACCTTAATCAAATAGGTAATTGGTACCTTCGAGTAAGGGCATCCATCCTAAACTATAAAACATCAATTAAATATTGCCTTGAAGCACCAAGTTAAGGTCACATTATTTTCTTAGTAAATTTTAATATTTATTTACAGTTTAAGGTGATGTGATAAATAACATTTACACATTAACATGAAAATGTGCAATAATATATTCAATTGAACAATAAAAAATTATATAAAGCGATATTTAAGGTTTGGCCCTTAACAAACTGCTATATTATATGAAAGATTTCGTTAAAATTGCTTGTTACATAAATGTTAGTGTGGACGAACCGCTTAGATATATTATATAAATTGTATCAATTATATAATATATAGTACCATAATACCGTGCAATTGTACCGAAATATAATAGTACCGAAACGAAAATACGTAAACGTTTGGTTATAATTTGGTTTGAGCATCGCAGGCGTCAAAACGCCCTGGCATTTTCGACAATGGCGCACTAATGATCGTCTTAGCATTCAAATAGTCTACGCACGCCTTTTGTCTCCAAAACGGAGTTTTTCATTCGCAAGCTATTTTTCAAGCAGAACGATATATACGCACAAATGATTGAAAGATATGGGTCAACGGGTTACCGCCTCAATGAACCAGCAGAACATAAGTCAACACATTAGTCGAATTAAATGTTGAAATCCTGTGTGCTATTACGGACTGAATTGCTTTTAATTAAGATCGAGAGTAGCGTGGAGGATTTTGATAAATGTTCTTTTAACTTATTCGATGGATTGTACGTCTTACGACACGAAGTTTTGGCTCACGAATGGTGGTTTGATGAGTTCATGGGCATAAGTATTTTGCTACCGGCTCTTAATTAGCTTACTCCTAGTTAGTCACGCAAAGCAATATTTAAATGTGTAACTATAATTAGTTTTGCGTCATTTTAAGGTATTATATAACTGAAAAGTCATAGTATACCATAACATATACGCAATTAAATTGATTATTTTTGTATTAAAGTACAAATTATTTTAAAATTTACAAAAAGTGCCACAACATTTTTGGGAGATCTATTTATAAATAAAGTATTCCGAGATACTATTTTCTCGATATGTGAAGTTACCTCACATCTACACCGAGAACTTTTCTTGCAAAAGTAATCTCTTTATGATTTTTTTTTGTTTACGAAATTGTGGTTGCAAACAAACATCTTCTCGGATGGTAAAAGACGAGTGTTTTAAATAGGTGTTTTGTGTGGTAAGACACTTTTGATTTATCCTAAACTAGACTTATATGGAGCAGTGATAGTCTAATGGTTGAAATTCGGCCTCTCAATCGAGGATCCGAGTTTCGAATCCCAGGCACGCATCACTGATTTTTATAAAATTATGTGCGTATTAGAATTTAAATATCACTGCTTTACGGTGAAGGAAAACATCGTGAGGAAAACTTCACATCTGAGAGTTCTCATAAAAAAAAGAATTCTCAAAGGTGTGTGAAGTCTGCCAATTTGCACTTAAACTATGTTAACGCAACTAAGTTAAAAAGCTTCGGTATGTATATCCCTTATCGGCATGTTATATCATCTAACCAAAAAACAGAAGTACTTATACGATACTATTTACTAGGCAATGTGCTTACATTGCCTAGGTATAGCGTTATATAGTATGCGTTTCTGTGTTCGGTCTGAAAGATGTAGTAAGGGAAGGCGTTTCCATACTAAAAAATATATATAAAAAAAGAAACATAAACAACCTCTAACATTATTAAATGAAGCATCAGACTTGCCTATTTTCGTACATCTCGGAATACTAAGCTATTACGGTTATATTTAAGTTCGGTGGATGTCGGAGAAGCCATGTGACATTTGAAACTATTAATCACTTAGCTATCCGACCGCCGTCTTCCGATCTTTGAGAAGTGAAATATAATTGTAGGCATGCTTTATTTTGCTTTATTAATTAACTGTATACCACCAACAGATACTCGAATTAAATCAAAGGTTAATCTATATATTATTTAGATACTACCTTCGATCAAATATGTACTAGTAATCTAGCGTTGCATACAAATACAGCTCGAAAAATGGCAGGAGTAGATGGACAGATGGCAGAATATATTTATTATATACAGAAATAAAAATGTGGCTTATGTCATAAAAGTATTTAAATGAAAGGCAACAGTATTGTTGTACATTAAAATTTTAAAAGCACACTGAGGCATTATAACGCGTCCGCTCGTAGGCTATAGATGGACGATACTAAATCGAAATAAGACCACAATTTCATGTTGTGTTCTTATTTTTCTTACCGTTTTTGGTGCCGTAACCCTGAATCTAGTACATATTTGATCGATGGATACTACATTTAAGTTATTAGAAAATATTGATTAGGTTAGTAATTAAATGTAGGTTTATTGACAGTGGCTATGGATCTGGTGCTTGGATATTCTGATTTTTTTTATATATTTGAACTTAACGATAAGGCATACGGGTGACCTGATGGAATCTAGTCACCATCGCCTATGGACATTTGCAACACAAGTCGCCAATGCATCGCCGGCTTTGAAGGAGAGCTCTTTTCGCTCCATTTTTGAAGAACCCCATATCATAATGCTCCGGGAATACCTCAGGAAGAAGTTCATCCCATAACATGCACGTCCGTAGCACAAACGAACGTGCAAACCAAACTGTGGAAGACAACCACGAGTCCAGTTGGTGTGGAACTGTGGATGGAATTTCATCTTTCGTTTTAGTATTGAAGCACTATTATTCACAAGTGGTGTCCTATTTTAATTACGGTTATATATGAACTAACACATTTACGGTTAAATGTACAAATCCTGATTTATTTCATATCAATACGAGTAGAGATTTGCTTCTTCTAATAAATAAATAAATCTTGCTTTAGAAAGATATTATTTCGTACCCTAACTAAACATCAATGTTTATATTTAATCCCTTTGTTACTTTGCAATAGTGTGTTACAACATTTTTACAATTTTTAGCTGTTATGCCCTTGTCTCGGTTGTGGCCACCACATCTGTTATTGTCTCACGATATCGCGCCATTTCTTTAAATTGGTAGCCATCCACGTGCATTCGTACATAGAGCACTACATAAGTTATGCAACTATATAAAATTACCTAAATATAAAATATATTTTTATAACAATAACAATACAACTTCCAAACCAAGCTTAAAATCGCAATTTCGTGATGCATTGTTATAAAAAGAAGAAATCTTTGTGAGAACAGCGTAGACGGAATCATTAACAACAAACGTCTAAACTGAATTGTATTGTCGGTGTGAAAATGGAAAAATCTTCGGTCCGTGTGTTGGAATGCATTGAATGAAACAATTTCACGCGTCATAAAATATCGGCGTGGCATTTGAAAATTTTCGATACGATGGAATGGGACCGTCCCGTTGGCGGCCGTGCCGAATGTTATTAATCGATCGCTTTTCTGAAATGATATCATTATTTTTCGCTCGCAATCTTGGATCGTTGTAAATAAACAGTTTTTGTCGGCACAGTTACATTTTTTTGTTATTTTACACGTATAGAGGAACGGTATTGTACCTATAATTTTAGATCTTTTTAGTTTTTTTACCATTTGAAACATATTATATATGCCATTTGTATAAATGTTCAAAATCTTATGACGTAGTCTGGTGATGTAAGGCAGAAGCTGTACGTGACGAGTGCTTACTTGATATGGTAAGACACTATTATGTTATTTATGTTTTAACTCAGTTGTCAACATTTAGTGACAAATTCAAACATACTATGTGATGAATATAAGAAGCTATAAGTCTCTATATTGATGATAGTTTCATAAGTCTAAAGTTCTAAAACTATCATCAATATGATCGATATGAAATTATAAATGCTATAGGTATTCTAGTCTGTTGAGTGTGTTAAAGGCATTGAAAATAAAGAGCATCACTTCAGTAGCTAACTTGGAGTAGACCTTAAGCTTCATCCGTCTCAGTTATATTGGCACGAGATAAACTTTGTAACTTGTATAGTATATGTTTGTACCTATTTTACTGATCTAAGTCATTTTAGTAATTGTGTCCAACTATATCATGAACTCATTTTCTATCAACACGTAGAGCCATGTAAATAAGTATGTATTCTGAATATCACCTTCAATTTATTTATTTCATATATTTTTTCCTTTATTAAAATTAAGGTATTATATGTTGCATATATCTACATATACATATTGAATACAGTTGAGACACGTAACCATAATGAATCACGTAACTTTTAACATTGAGTAATTCGGAAAGGCCGTGTTAATTCCGCAAATCCCACGGGCCGAGTGGTCA
The DNA here is from genome assembly GCA_018249875.1 of Cecropterus toxeus. NCBI lineage: Eukaryota > Metazoa > Arthropoda > Insecta > Lepidoptera > Hesperiidae > Cecropterus > Cecropterus toxeus. Next base: position 1,671 of record DWNE01009381.1, on the reverse strand, counting down.
TCTCGCCCTCTGTAATTCGGAGCTGGACCAATCAACACCCCTTCGGAGGGTCGTAGCTGGAGGGTAGCTGTCCCTCGGGGATGACAACTGTGAGAGGAATATACCGCTCCGTGATATATCTCAATGGACTATCGTATTTTTATAACTTTGTCCTTTAAGATGGGATGTTTTATTTCAGTTGTGCTGTAAATTTTGCCCTATTAGTATACGTTGGTAAAAATATTTGTGAATCAATGTTGAACCTCCTTCTGTATATTGTAGAACTTACATATTAGTGTAATTTAAAGAAACCTCATATAACTGCATGTAATATTTGTGTTAAACATACCAAAATATCCTTACTCAGAACTATGAGTTTTGGCGTAGTATAAAAACCTTAATTAAAGCATAACTTCAGATGCCTTCAAGAAAATTTTAGAAAACTCAAACTCGATTCAATTATTTCATCATTTTTTTGATAACCTGTAAAGTGACGATCGAGAAATTAGAGCATATTATGTACTCAAAACTACCATATTCATACCACTAAGCATCATACGAGTTGTGGTTGTTAAATCAAAAATATTTTCCCATATCTGATAACTCGTTACAAGCTTTTAGTTAAAACGAACTTTGATTTTAAACCTAAACAACTTTAGCAATCAGGTAGAGCAACTAATAATTAAGGTAGACTAACCTTTATGTCAAGGTATTAATTAATCGCGAGTTTCTCACAGACCACTATAGTCCATTAAGCTGCCGCGTTAGTTGAGGATTGCTTTTCCACACCCCTTCGAAACCCCCGTACTGACCACCAATTTAAGATGACACTTCCTATCGTGTGTATATAAACAGCTATAGTGTCATTCTAAGATGGTTTTTAGACAGCCTTTGTTTTATTCAGCATGGTACCTCGAGAGGTAGGGTAGTAGGTACCGTTAATTGGATTAAAGATCGTTGATAAGGGCTTTTAATCCAGTCGGACGGTGGGTACTTAGCTGTGACATTTCATTAGGGGATGGGTATTGATTTTTAGAGCCCGACGCCCATTGGTGGAACACTATGTAGAGGTATATAAGCTTCATTTGAAGCTCCTACACATAGTGTACTAGTAATACTCTTTCGTACTTTTTCATGTAGTAAAAGTACTAAATAGATTTCTTATAACGCTTAAGTATCCTCTCGGAGACGTTGTTTAGTTTTACTTTCAATTTTATCTAGATAGATTAACTGGAACTACCAATGAAAATAAATAACGAATTTTTATGTAGGCTTATTTGTAAGAACAAAATAGTAGCATTTTTTTACTTTTTCAAGTACGCTTTTTTATATATATGAAGTAGCAAACGAGCAAGCAGCCCACCTTTGGATGGATATTTGTAAGCAATATCCGTTCTATATGACGTCGATCACAGATGCGTTGCTGCTCCCGAGGACTGAGATGGTCGCCTCATATAAATGTGAGCCGGCAACCACACCCTTCCACCGAAACGCAAGAACTACTTCACGCTAGAAATAGGTGTGGCGGTGATACTTCCCCGGTCGAACTACATTGGTTCTACCACCTGGCAGCTTGTAGGAACGTTGGCTTATTTGTAGGAATAAAATATGAGCATTTTTTGACTTCATAGATCTAAAGTCAGTAAAATTCCTTGTCTTCCTTTTCCCGAAGCACCAACGCTACATAATTTC